>JARACY010000988.1:0-69793 GCA_029255725.1 Scrobipalpa atriplicella | reverse complement strand
TACCGCAGTCGGGTAATAAGTAGCGAACATTGCCACAGTACAGTAATTTTACATTTAGCGCGTGGACGACAGAAAGCTCCCAGTGTCAGCTTAGCATCTATTTATTACTTTTTGAATCAGTGAAGATTGAAAAAAAATAATCCTAATCAGTGAAGATACCTACCATAAGTAAAAAATTACAATGGATTGCTTGTACTTTTCATGATGTGATTCATAAACGAAGTGTATAGTTAAGTAAGAATTACGCTTTTATAAGAGTGCAACAAAAATCATGTCAAAAGTGTATAGCATAATTTAGTAGAAATTCGAGTGAAATGTGTAATAAATAAGTATGTACAATAAGCCGTGCCATGGCCCAAATCATGCAGATGGTTTGAGTAAGCGTGCCACCTGTAAGCATAACATGGATAATTGGATAGTCTTCATCTGTGTGGCGTACCTTGGAAACGTCCTATCTCTCAGGTAGCTAAAATATGATCAACATACAATATTTATTTTCAATATAGAAGTAGGTAAATATCAGTTATAATAAGTGGAGAAGTATAGCTTAGTGTTGCAAGGCAAGGAACGAATGTAAATCTGGAAAATTCATTCGCCGATCTATGATCAGATTCTCTGAGGCCTGCACAAAACTTTATCTGTGATTTTATTTATAAGAAACACCAATATTCATACGAATATACAAAATGACGTCAATGAACGTGAACGATAAATGGATAGCATGATAGCATAGTGAATGATATTAGATAAAGAAACAGATGATTTAAGAAGATTATGTACGAGTAAGTTTTTCACCACCGACGCTCTAAGTACAAAAATATGTTATCGTCTCATTGTGAGAAGCTGTATCCTCTATCCACTTTTTTATTATTTCCCATTGTTAATTTCAATTTCCTTTTATTATTTTTCTACATTGTCGATATATTCCCCACCTTATACTGTTTCCATCATAAGATTTCAATCAAGTCCACCCAATTCGACGAGCTCTACCATCCCAAGAGCAAAACATCAAGCACTCTGTGACGTCATAATCAGTAATCTGACCCACCTAATACTGTTGCTCCTGTTTAGCCGGGAGCCCTGAGCGTCGCGGTGCATGATGAGCTTATTGTGAGTGAGTGAGCTGCGGTGGTGGGAGTTAGGGGGGGCGTGCGTCTGCGCCGAGTGGAGTGACGTCAGAGACTCCATGCTCTCGCCCTCGGAGAGACGCCCGCTCGCTGAGTATGTGTTGCTGAAAAGAGACGTGGTGAGGGGGCATGCTGGACAGCTGTCAATGAGGGAGGGAAGTCAGATATTGGTAATGATGATGTAAGACTTTGGAAGGCCCTGAAGTGTCTTAATAATGGTAGGAAGAAGAAGATTTCCTTAAAATACTATGATGTATTTATCGACTAGACTAGACTAGCATTCATTTATTTTTTTCTGTTGTACATACATACATACATACATACATATAATCACGCCTTTATCCCTGATGGGGTAGGCAGAGCAAAAACGACCTAAACAAAGGTCGTTTCGCCACGTTTGACAAGTTTTGAGGGTTATTTTAGATGTTTGCGTATATTTCTATAGTGACGGGTTGTCAGCCCATCGCCTAAATTGCAATACACAGAAATCCTCGAATCCCTTAGCTGATTTTTACAGCATGCCCGGGAGGAGATGCAGCTGGCACATTCTATGTTTTTCTACCACTCCCAGTCCAACATGGAAGAAATTCTTCATTTTTTTCATTCATTTTTCTGTTGTTAAATTATGAATTGCAGAAATATGAAATGTTATCGTTTTTGTTGGTTACTTTTATTGATATGTTCTTCCGGTTGCGAAATTCTTTGTATTTACAAGGATATTCGAAATTAAGTATCAACTTGTACTCTTTACTACGAAACTTTGCTTTACTTGAAAATAGTTTGGTTTTATTTTATTTATATATTATACAAAACAGCTGTCCAAGTCGGAAAATAGGGTAAAGCATGTGAAATGATACAAGAATAGTGTTATAACACTCACTCATAGGGTCACGCACAAAATGCAGGTACAGTCAGAAACTTGGAAAAATATGGTCATGAACTCATGAATATGATGGTGATATACACTGTACGTACAATACATAGAACATAAATAAAGAATTTGAAATCAATATCACCTTTTAAAAGTCCTTCATAAACTTTAAACCTTTATTATCACAAACAGACCTCAACCAACTGTGCATTCAATATACATTACAGAGGATACTGCCAAAATGTTATTCAAAACTTGCTTGGTGAAATATGATAATATTTACAAATATTTACCTGTGCCTCAGCCAAGGCGCGTAAGGTATGCCATAGTCGGACTTCGCTTCAGAGTATGTCTGTGTGTCTGATAGACTGCCATCACTGATCTTCATACCACCTCTGGGAGCAATCCTGTAAATACAAATTAATAAACACTTATTTAAAAAACTTGGTACACTAACAACGGGCAATCTTCTTGAAGAAGTTCAAACAATTTATCGAATCTAAAATTTATATTTATGCACTCGAATTTACGGTCCAATTTTTAATACGCGGACAGTATCATTCTAATCTAATTCAAGTTAATTGGCTCCAACTATATAGTTTCTGATAGGTATGCTTTAGAAAACACTAGTAGGTAAGTAATTATTCCTTTTTTTTATATAAAGCCAAAATAAAAGCAAAAAAGTAGAGAAATTATGGGATAAATAGATATTAATTTAGTTTTAACACATATTTTAAATAAATAATAATTAAACGAAAAAACCTGACCCACAAAAGCTGAATTTACACTTATGGCTACAGAAACTTTTGCATAGTTACTCTTACCACCGATAGCACAAGACTGACTCAAATTCCCATGATCCTAAATCCATATCAGCAGCAAATATTTATTTTGATAAACTTTTATTTGCCAACATGTCAAATTCTCCTCAATAGATAAAAGATAAATATGATATAGCTAGCTAAATTATTTCATTGAAAAGCTTTGAATGGTTTCTACCTATAACTGTGTGTCATGATTTTGTGAATATAAAATGTTTAAA
This sequence comes from Scrobipalpa atriplicella, assembly GCA_029255725.1. Classification (NCBI taxonomy): domain Eukaryota; kingdom Metazoa; phylum Arthropoda; class Insecta; order Lepidoptera; family Gelechiidae; genus Scrobipalpa; species Scrobipalpa atriplicella. The sequence continues at coordinate 66,753 of JARACY010000988.1, read as the reverse complement.
AGTTACACAAATACACAATGTTTCAGTGTTTCACTATCTTGCACATCACAAACACTGATGAAGTATTGTCTAATTCTTTTGTACCATAATTCATATCATAACAGTGTACAGGGATGGACTTAGAAAGTTTTTGCCAGCTATAATATCACTTGAAATAAGAAACTTTCTCAGTAATAAGATCTTAATTAAGGATTAAAAGGAGAAAAAATAAAAATACAAAAAATAGAATAAAAGACAGAAATCATTAGTAAAGTATTGAAAATATAAGAAGTCTATTTATATTTTTAAAACCATTTAGATAGAAAAATCATTTAGTGACACTGATTAAATTTAAAAATTAAATACACACTTCAATTTTATTCAAATTACTGAATACATCCCTGTGCAGTATGATTTAAGAGAAACCCAGGCAATTAATTGGAGTAAGAAAGACAACATACTAGTTCTGTTTCGTTCAGACCAGTTTGAGCAGTTGTCTAAATTGTTTAATTGGTCAGTCAGCTGGGCAATTTTCTCAAGCTATTTAAGGGTTACAATTAAAACAAAACAATTATCATCAAACAATATTGCGTTAATTAGATAATTATTATTGGTGTGGGCAATTGAAGAGATTATTGCATTATTGGTTCTAATTCCCTTTATCAATTTCATAAAAAATAATTATTGCTGAATGAATACAGAAATTACTGTAATGCTCCTGCTATGCTGTAAATTGTATTTTGGCACCTGGCAACTGGCAACTAGTTTACAATGGGAAACTTTGATGGGTAAAGTGGTAAAAGTAGACTATAACCTGCTATTAACTGAAGAAAAAAAATATACTAGCTTCAGTAAACAATTAGCTATGATAATGAGTAAACAAATTACCTGTGATGATGGAATAATGCAGCAAACTCATGAGTACCAGGTTTGGGCAGTGATTGTGAGCCCAACAGCCTCTCACGAACTGAGGCAGACAGCTGCGCGGCTGCCGTGCCACCCAAAGAGTATGACTTCGGCCCGATGCCATTTTCTGGAAGAGAAAGATAACTTTTCTAAATTTAAATTCCAGAAGTTCATATCTTATAGCTTCCTTATTTTAGGCAACTTTAATAATACAAATGAAATCTCCACAAGCGATAGCCTGGGCTTTGAGGTACATAACCTCAATTTATTAAGAATGTAAATAACTCAAATTCTAGACTTTATTATGTTTTCAAACATTACAAGTTAAATCAAAAGCCGGTAATTTCGTAATCAAAACGAGCAGGGAGCTTTTAAGTTTTGTAAGCGAATAAACTTACTGTGAATTTGAAGATCTTGCGTGCAAGTTTGAGTCCCGCCTGAAACTTTAACTTTAGTTCTTGGCACCGCAGACACTTGAGCAGTCCTTCCACCTGTAAAGGAACATAATTTCGTACAGGTTTGATATTGTTTCTATTCATAAATTCTGGATAATTCACTGTACAACGCAAACCAAAACCAAAACAAAACATAAATAACTATAACTATAACTAATGAAGTGTCAAACAAACGTCAAAGTCATGTCAGTTGCGTTTCGTTCGACAGCGTTATTTTTGTATATAAAATCTCCTTTCAAAATAAAAGTTTTATGAAAAAGCTGGCCGAAATTGACGAAAAAAATACGTAATATATAGCCATTAAATATATAGAAAAATATAAAAAAGAAAAGAATTAAATGGCTTTCACAATATTTTTTTCAAGAGAATGGCCAGTTTGATGAAAGTCGATGTTGAAAACTTTTTGCAAAAATATTTTTTTCTCTTACCACTGCTATGTCCATGTTGAGGTGGTGGTCCATTGGATTGCGGCGCTGGCTGTTGCAGGCCGTTTTGTCTTTTCACGTAGCCGAAATTCTGAGGAACTTTCGCTTTACTTGAGGAACAACTGCCATTTCCACCGCTAGATACACTCGAGGGCCGTGATCCACCGCTTGGAGACTGTAAATGACAATGAAGAAATTGTTAAGAAATTGTTAGGTCCAGTCCAGTCCAGTTAACTGCTTAAGGGTCTGCTAAGAATAATAGGTAGGTAAAATAGGTACCTGCGCTTGCGATCCTCCACTTCTTGAAGAATGTTGACTAGAGTTAGATTGCGCATACTGAAACAAAACGAAGAAAAGTAATAAGCTCCTCTAATCTGCATAAGATAGGAAAAGAACCTACAAAATCTTTCGCAAAACAGTCATCTTCGCTACGCTACCTGAGGATGAGGCGCGATGCCAAGTTGCTGAGCAGCAGACAGCTTCTCCCGCTTGTGGTGCTGCGGAGAGTGGTGGCCTGTTCGACGCTCTCCTTTCCTCCCGTGTGAGGGACTTGGCGGTGCTTGCGCTGCCTGGCCCTGTAATCATTGAAAGAAGAATAAGTTTCATTGCTATTCAGAAGAATAAGAAATCAGTAGACACGCCACTTTTTCAATGCGGTTACGTAGTAGGTAGGTAACATGGTTTGCCGCGGGCGTTTGCCACTCCGTCTGGTGTCCACAGTCAGCCTTGCCTTTACGATATCATTCTCCATAACCCATAACATGACAGGTGCTGTTCGGAACTTACATGAGGAGGGGCGCCGACGCCTGGTGAATCAGTATACTTCTTCCACGTGGTATCCCTTGGGGCGGGCGGTTGTCGCTCCGTCTGCTGTCCACAGTCAGCCTTGCTTCGAGTGCGTCCAACCACCCGGTATACTACTCCGCTGCCACCTTCCATCTTACTGCGGCCGCCGCGTCTGGATAGAGGGAAATAATGGGTTAAAAAGTTGTTACCATTGTACGTTTTTGTTTCTGACATAGGTTAGAATACTCCTACTTTTATGTAGGTAAGTAACATAAATGTCCATCCAGCCTGCAGACATAGTTAAACCAAAGCCAACACCTCCGGCCAAAACTATATCTACCTATTAAATTGTTAAAGTTACCTACATCAAATCTGAATCAATCAAATCATACAATCGCCCCTACTAATGCTATGAACATGGAATGGACAGTCATTCATATATACCACACCTAAGTATCTATATATGTAAAAGGGGAAAACGATTCTTTGAAGATGACTCAGAACTTACTGAATACCTACAAAGCCGACATTTTAAAACTTTTAAAGAAAGAAAGAAGCTTTCCTCATTAAAGTAGCTCTTTACACCACTAATTTCCCTAAAGCGCTTGCAAAATGACCTTAGCGTGCTCGCGGGGAGATTTTATGATGATTATAAAATAAAGCCTTTATCCGAAGGCGCCACACGTAAGAAGCAAATAAGGTCTTTAATTATAACTTTCATTACTTGCGATTATTGCCAAGCTCTTAGCAAGAACCTGGCTAGATGTTCTTAATTTTAGTATTTGCGGTTGAAAAAGGAAAATTAATACTATGCTAGTAGAATTAAGCTTTCATCTCGGTTGGCGAACTTTAAGAAATATGACTATAAATGTTTCCCCTTTATTACAAATGTCGCTTAGGTCAGGCGGTATAACGGCCTTCCTTAATTAAAATAACTTTGCAGGTTTTCTTGTAAACCCCATTAGGTCTTCTTAATTTCCTGGCTCTGAAGAAAACCTGGTGTTGATTTGAAAAACTCATTTCATAGTATTTTCGATTAGATCGCTTCTAAAGAAAATCATCATAAATCTTAGTTATCGTTTCCATCGTAACGTTTGATTCAATACTTTGGCTATTTGGCTACCTCACCCTTTGCGTAACGTTTTTTACCGTGTGCTACGCAATGCTACGCGCCGTAGGCCCGTAGAGCATTTTTGTCGTATTGGCCTTGGCATCTAGCTAATCTGGTTAAATGTTATTTTAGGCGATGATTTAAGAAAAGGAATTTATTCTTGTTTTTGTTAGTAATTCATATCATAATCTTAACGATCAGTAATAACCGCTAAGTTAAGTTACCTACGCTACGAAATTTCATATGGATTGATTGATTACGATTTTTGATATATATTTTTTCTTTTTGAAATATCACTGGCTAAAATTAATGAAAAAATGAAAAATTTTAAAAAGAGAAAAATCTAATGGCTTTTACTTCAAAGTTTTGCCAGTATACAGAATTAAAATGCAGGTTGAAAACTCTTTAGTAAGACTTCAATATTCCAAAAAAATATTACGATCTATACAAGGAGGTTTTATTCGGAAATTCTACTGTTTTAATAGGTTTCAATATCGACTATTCTATAGCATGCTGTGATAGCATGTAAGTAAAGCAGAGGGTACTACAGTAATCGCGCTAATTCTGCTGTCGTGTTTGACCCGACTCTACAAAGCTGCGAGGGATTACCGACGACACTTCTATAATCACATTATTACTTTCACTGCTTTCTTCTTTTTCTGTTTGATTTGCAGTGTTGATTTGTTTCTATTTTATGGGTCATATGTTATGACTTTTTTGCCATTATTGTAATTTACTTTACTAAACGAAACCTGTGATTGGCAACCATTCCAATTCAAAATAATGAATTCATTCTGTAGACTCTTTGGAAAGGCTAATAATTAAATCATGGTATACATATTTATGCTATCGAGGATATACATGAAATTATAGCGAAAAGAAATACCGGCCGCAGGTCCCTCGAACCTTCACTTCACTTCACATATTTTTTTAAGAGAATCGACCTCACATCTGACCCCAAAACCCAGTTATCATTTGACTTATCTATCCCTCTTAACGCGGGACGTGTCTACATTATCTCAGGCTATCTCTCGAGCCAGCCAAAGCCTCAGGGCATTGAATGTCAAGTCGCATTTGTGGTTTGGCTCCTATCTCTTCACACACGATGTTTCAAGGCGCAGGTAATACCAACCTACGCATTTTGTAAACGTGGGCTGAATTTCAATCAAAAAACGTTCTATTGCGAAAATGCGCATCATTATCGCTCCTGAAAATAAGTAGGCAAGGAGGACCTAATATTTTGTAAGCAGTCCGTATCTTTTAATAATTAAAAGTTAAAGTGACTGTTGTTAACACAATCTGAACAAAGCTAATGTATTTAAAATACCTTGGTATTTAAGATTCCTTGCAAATGAAAGTACTTAGGAATACTTAATAGGTATTAAAGTTCGAACGGGCAAAGGTGAAAATCTGAATCACATTTCTTTAGCGTAAACCGTGCTTCTCCTGTGCGACCAAAAATCATCGTGTGTATCGCTGGAACTAGGTCACAGCGACATGTTGCGCATCTCAGCTGACGCTTTATCAGCATAGCATCAATTGGCATCCATTGAATAGCTTCGAGTGCCATACAAGCGCTATAGCTCGCTTTCAATATGCCTCCATGCTTTGATCCCGTCGATAGGCCACTTTAGCACAATATGGTGAGCATAGGAGAGCTAATTTAGTCAGGAAACGATTTTGAAATTATTTTGCATTTTATTAGCAAAAAAAATGTAATGCGACAAAAATGACGTCGTATTATACCGGGTGTAATGGACAGCGTACCGAAAACTGAATAGGGATGCTCATTCAACGAATAACTATCACCAGGAAATTCTTTCAGGTAGGTAATGAAAAAAAAAATGACTTTCCCATACAAAATTACCACCTCCATCAGACTATTTGTAAAGGAAATCCATTTTTTTATATTTCCTGAAAGAATTTCCTGTTGATAGTTGGTCAGTTTCATTGACTGTGGAACCCCTTTAAATAAATAATGAATAATTTCGATCGAAAGTTTACTACTCTATGAATTATTATTACTCTATGAATTTATGGCCTACTTATGACCACTACAGCACTATTAAAAATAAACATTTAAATATTGATTGAATATTCAACGATGTATATATAAATGTAGTGTAAATATAGTATATACATAGCACATGGTATTATCATGACACGATAAAACAACAAAGAAACAAGTGTGAGCTGAGTTTTATCGTATTTAGAATACGAGAAGTAATAAGTATGCACCAGTCGATCCAAATCGGAAGAAACATTTTGAGTTTTTGTAAGTAGAAGTAGAGATGCAAGAAGTGTTTCCACTTTTCTTATAAGTATGACCATTGTTCGAAGCAACAGTGTGGGATACCATTTGTTTTACTAACCCGGTAACCATTGGGTCAAGAATTCTCATAACCTTGCATGAGATAATCGTAGTTGACTTCTTATAAGTATCATTATGGCTCCCAGACAGTGAAATATGTCTGTCGTGAGTAGGATCATCTTTCTTAAATTCATAATAAACCTTGTAATAAACTATTATGCGGTGACTGTCGATTTCTTGTCAGATGAGGTCTTACCAGATTTTTTAAATTAGTTTCTAGTATTTATTATAATTACTAGACCGGGGAATAAACTGGCTTATTGTAGAGTTATGAATACACAATAAACACCATCTAGTTTGGCACTACTGCTCTACGTTAAAATGTTAAATATCAGACATAAAAAATCGAGATCTCCAGGCTCAAGAGCCTATAACTACTACAGAATGCAGTTACAATGTTGTTGCCGTAGAATAATGGTTGTATTCAGTTTGATTAAACACATATTGCGTTATTGCACGCACTCATTTCAGATGAACAAGCCCTTTGTATCAAAGAATAGGGCGTGCTTATTTTTACTCTTATGAAGAGGTCGCTATCATTTGTGCTTATGAGAGGGCAATGAATCGAAAGCATAGCAAGCTCAACACGTGTAAGTATAAATAAAGTCTTTACTTATCGTAACTTGCTTTACTTTTACGAAAGATGCTGTTAGAATTTTTTAAATATGTAGCGTCGTGTTTAAAAAAAATACTGTAGAAGAGTGCCGTTTCTTTGTATTCCACGATAAATTTTAATTTTAATTTATTCTCTGCTGCTCTATAGATTGCGTTACTCAATAAGTTCTCATTTTCATTTCGCTAAATAATGCACAACCACATTTACTAGTACTACATTTTCAATCTCAAGAAGAAGCATCTCTCGATGTTTATACAAAATGCACGAGCTCGCGCTTGTATCCAGTTGGTTGGCTCGTAAAGCAGCTGAACCAATCAGCGGACCTCGTTTGAGATGCAACTGGGGCACTGGAAAACCGCAAAAATCTTCTGCACTTTAAACTTAGTTATACATAAACGCCTTATAAGTATCTAAGACGTTTTTTTTCAAGTCTTCCTTGCGTTTTCGTCACGAGCGTCGTTGCGTTTTAATGGTACTGCTCAAAGGGACTGCTTGAGTGATGAGATGAGTTGGCAGACCATCAACGTGTGGACTAAACTGCATCATAATTTTTCCATATTTCAAAAAACTTTTGTACATTCATTTTTGATTACAAAATAAACACCGGCACGATTCAAAAGTACTATGCTTCCAGTTGATTTCATGTAAATATGGTAAAAGAAGGAACCCCAATCTACTGATTACCATCTCGTTTGAGATGCACTCTGTAACTAGGGCAAAGAGACCGCAAAGTGTAGCTGCCTCCGTAATCAGTTACAGTTTGTCTAACCCACCTTGAGTCGGGGCAGCTAGGGAGTCGAGACCTACTTTCTTTTGCAAAAGATGTGCTTAAAAATTCCTATTTTGCAAGCCAAGAGATTTTTTTTTTCTAGCAGCTAGATTTATATTTGCTAGCATTTTCTGGAGTGTTCGACTTATAACTGCATATTTTGAAAATAGTAGTTCATGAATTTTATACCTTAACATTGTGCCCAAATTCTGAACGATATTGAATTTATCAGGTATGAATTTCTAGGCTTATCAAGAAAAGGGCCGCGTTTTGAAACGCCAGGAATTAAGGGATCATCACGGAAAATGCAGTAAGATTTTCGAGCGCATTCTGTCTCCATTGTTCTCCCGCACCGTAAATAACAACCCCAAGAGCAACCCCAAAACAACTACCTAAACAAACATCTAAATATAGCCATAGTTGCGTTAATCCGCAACCCCTTTCATATAGTGCCTGTCTAAATGAGACCTCCGAGAAGCCTCTACCCACTAATGACGCCGGATGTACTGAAAGTGCTGAAAGAACGTTGCATACTCATTATACGTCAGCTGAGCAGTCCTTCATTATCCAAGCCTGCCTCTCGTATTATTTTTTAACAAATGTTAGGTGGCTGAGAGGATTTTTTCGTATTTGCAGCAGGTCTTTTGGCACATATTGAAACATTGCAATAATATCACGCTATGTATTTTTATGGTACCTAATTATAATCGTTTATGTCATGAGGTGTCATTATTTCAACACTCTGATACTTATTATTACGAGGAATGATTCACTAGATGAGTGCCTAGCTTAAGTAGTTAAATATTTATGAAATGATCACCGACAGATATCTAAATACTTAGGAATTTACCTATTGCGCATTACCGCATTCAGAGTGCTTGTTAGAAAAATCTAGACTTAGATTCATAGAAATGTTAGAAGTTTTCAAAGTTAACTGAACGCAGTTGAGACAGCAAATAGAAATAAACAATTCTTTTTGCGTACAGTCAAAAAAGAATGTGCAATATTCCAATAACCAAAGCTCCGAGAGAAGTTTACCGCTCCAAAAGTAAGTAAAAGAGATTTAAAAGTTTTCCACGTTTCATATTTGTTTACCACTGGGTCATCCATCATCATTTTAAAAGAACATACATAGAAGCGAATATTACTATAAATTCTGAAGTTCGATATTCATTTCAACAGAATGGAAGAGAGTCGGGGGATAGATGGATTTTCGCATAAAAATGGGGGAAAGGTACCTACATAAGCAAAAATATTCCGATTTGTTCAAAAGTCGGTTGGGAGCTTCCGAACATCGTGATAACAGGCTGAATAACGTTGTATGCAGCACCGGGAATCCGCTGGTTTTCAATAGCCAATACCTGAGCGCTCACTGAGAGCCGAATATTTAGTTTGTTAACTAGGTTGCGTATTTTGCAGATGCCACAAGCTTTCAGTAAGTTTGCTGTTTTATGCTATGGAAACTTGCGTTGGATTTCATTTTGCTATACGAGTACTATATAAAGTTTATGAAATTTTGTCCACGTTAGGTTTAATGCGAAAAAAAAATCTGTTGTAAAAGCTGCATGTTATAGTTTGTTTGTACTCGTACTTAGGAAGTTATTTACTTAATTTTTAGTGAAGCACAAGCAAACAGTCTGAATTTATTTAAGTAATCAAAGATTTACCTAAATACTTGATTCACAATTGGATGTACATTAAAACTAAGTATTATGAGGATGTAACACGTAACATCATCAGCGTTCATTTCTAATAAGATCATGCTATTTTGACACATGATATTGAGTGCTACTGGAACATTTCCTCCCCGCCGACCCTGAAAGAATGTCCGCTACGCTTCATTACCTCTTCCCGAGGGTCAGACCCCGTCTACCCTCGTCAAATCTTAGACGGGTTATCCTTGCTGAGTCTCTACAAGGTGAAACTTTATGGTAAACCTGGTAAAGATGTTTGTTTTCAATGTAGTCAGTCGTATTTCCTGGTGGTATTTTGGTTATTTATCCTTCTTGTCGTCTTCTAGAGCTAAAAACTCAAATAAAATGAAATCGTTATTATATCGTAGTTTGGTCACCTCATAGAAAATATTTTAGGATTATTATTAGTACTGTCCCTCAAAGTTCACTATTTGTACCCTGATTAAAGTACTAACTCGAAACTAAGTATTTATAAAGAAAAAGCAATCAAAGAAAAAACCAGGAGAATTTATGAGTTTAAACTTGCAAAACAGCCCACTACTGGAAGAGTTCACAAAGCCCTCACGGGGTCATTAAAATTTCAGCTGTCGGAAAAGCAGCTGGAATGGAAAGCGTTGCAATATTCTGCACAACGGATATTGAATTTACATTGCTGTTTTAGCGCTGCTTTTGAAACGAACATTACACTTTTAAAGTGACTATTAGCTACTACTAACTACAATTAGTTTGATAGAGTTCGTTATGTCGAGACAATCTAAGAAATTGATTCTTTCTTTCTTATTTTGAAATAAACAATTAGGTACATGATCGTGATCTCTACCATCAAAATATCTTGGGTTCTCTTTCTGTAATAAACAATTTCTAAAACAACAAAAGGAAATGGGAAATCTAAGATATCTCTCATAATTATATCACAAAATTTTTATTTATGAATTCCTTTGAAAACTGAAATGCCTTTTGTAAATTCTTTTATCAACTGGCTTTGGAGAGTTTGCTCCGAAGGACCCACGAGTTGTCATTAAATTTTCAACTGCAGGAACAAATATCTGAGCAGAGTTGCGTTCCAATATCCGCGCAACGGGTTATTCAATTTTCGACTTGCCCATAATTTTGTGCAATATTGTTCAAAAAACCTAGACTGAAGATTCGTGTGATCCCGTTAGAGAAGTAATAGGATTTCTAACAATCCCGGAATCATCATTATGCCCTAGTTTAACCAATTGTTTTTTCAAGATCATGTATCTGGAACTAAAATAAGAATTGATTTCGTTAAAAAAATATACCTATAGAATATAGAGCCTACTGTCGTCGAACGCGTAACAAATTAGAAGAACGTTTTATTATACCAGATCCAATAAACGACAAGACCAAACTCGATCCCTCCCTTGTGTCCTTTTATTTCTATTGGAAGTCACTTTTTTCGTTCAAGGCTGTCTCGGGAATTTCGGCTTAAGCTTTTCCAGTAATCTAGACATCGAATTCACTTATACAAGGTGGCAAGAAAACATTGCGCTCTATTCTATCCACAGAATAGCGCTATTCTATCGATGGTAACAAACAATGTTTATCAATTGATATATGTTTCACTTGCTAAGTTAACATCTTTGTACACAAAGGAAATTCACGAAGGAAGGAGTAATAAAATAACAACTGCTTTGAAAGCCCATGAAATTACAAAACAACCCGTTTAACACACAACAGACAAGTAGGGTATTGAAGACCTATATTGAATTGAGGAACAAAATTTGCAATCCTATTGATTATGCAGATTGGAACGGCAAAAGTGATTCCACTTGAACACAATATACAAACAACATACACTCGACATCGATTGAAGCAAACGGAATAAATTCGGAGAGGCCAAGCGCGAGGGATGGATTGACTTTATAATTTTAAAAAGGGACACAGCTGCCTAAGGATAACTATGGCGTTGGCACACGACATGACTCGGTCGGTTCGCTTCCGATTTAGCGGGGGACAAAATTTTATGCTGTGAATTTAAATTTTTCCATACCAAGTTGAATCCATTTTTTTTATTCCATGGTTGATACGAAACATGATTTTAAATGATATGAACTCCCCGCAGATAAGCACAGCACAGTTACTATGACTACTTATTATTGTGAACTTTAGAATGTTGATTAGAATGTAAACCCACGTTTTTCTTCAATTGAACCGATGCTGAAGGAAATTTACTTATCAAGTTTATATCAAAGGGTTTATCGGAAGCCAGAAATAGGCGTTCTATTTCGGAAGCGGCAGTAATCCTTGAATCTTTAATAGAATTGCGAATTCAAGTGTAAGTGAGGATCACACTTGGCAGGGTGAGTTCGCCCACCGCTCGCCCTATCGGTTCTGCTTCTGCCTGCAGGCTCATAATAACTCGGATCAATTGCTGCCGGTCACTCACCGGCGCTTATTGCCTATATCTACCGATGATATAAGAAAATTGAGTTCATACGGCTATTAAATCGATCCTAGTAGGAATATTAACTGGATATGTTTATTGACATCTACCTAACTCGAACTTTTTCCTGTTAAAATCGTTGGTCAAGATACCTTGAATAAGTCATCTACATAATTGCAAAAGGTTGTCTTCATCTACTCCCGACTCGTCTAATCCAAATCTTCATCATTGGAGAGCCTACATGAAGTCCAAGTTCCAACCCGAACATTGTGACGCGGAAGGCATTTAGGCATGGCCACAACCAACTGGAACACTACATTTGCAGAAGTCTAGGAACAATATGGTGGGAAGGGAATGTTGGCCACATGTGACAAAGCTATCGACTTTGCAGACCAGATGTTAGCAAGGTCATTGCCTCCGCCAATTAAATTGCGTTACAAAATGCCATGTGGATCGTGATTATAATGCGGTTATGTTATTTGGCGGCTACATTGATAAAATATAATGATGACGCTTAAAAAAGAATCAAAAATATAACGCTGTTCTTAAGCTTCAAAAAGTTAAAGTAACTAAATATACAGATTCTTACCAGTTTCAAATTTTCCATGTTTTCAGTTGGTTCAATCACATTCAAACTTATCCTACAGGAATATATTTCTATAAAAGCACCGTAAGCTTACAACGTCAACCGCGGAAGCAAAGACACGTAGCAAGGCAACACTGATCTTACACTTACAGTTTGCAAAATTATTATCTTGGCGTATAAAACTGCAAAACAAACATTCCCACAATTCGGTCCCACTCGCCAGAGAATCAAGCGACAGAAGGCACAACGCATATGGTCCACTACAACTAGGATACACTTAGTAACTAACACCAACAATGAGTATGAACGTAGTCCACGAGATTGGTAGCGGGGTGAGTCTTTGTTAGCGGTCCAGATCCATGGCGCCAGCTGCGATCGGCGTGCTCGACCGGCGAGCGGGCGTCTGGCGGGACGATCGATGCCGCCAACAGATTTACATTTTCCGTGGAGGAAATCGGGAAAGTTTGTCACGTGTGAGCGCGGCGGGCGAGGACGGCGCGCCCGCACGCCGGTAGTGCGCGGCGCCGAGTGCCGCCCGCCCGCCGCCGCCGCCGCCGCCGAGACACACGTAGCACTCCACGCTACAGCTACACATGCTGCCACTCAAAGTCTTAGTCCCTGTACCACTCCTTCTATTAAACCGACACCATCCTTGCATCTTCGATCTGTCAGCGATAGAATTTTTGCTTATTTTCCAAGTCAGTTTTATTTGACCAAGATCGATGATTGATAATTGCTGAACATTTAAAAACTTTGATGGACCAGATCGTTCTGAAAATTTTCGGGAATCCAATATAGATAGATGTCGTACGATCATTTCGGAAAGAAGAGCGTAGGACATAAACAGGGGTTGCGGTGAAAGTAGGGTTTTATGTTGGGATCATTAAGGTCCCGATTGGTTCGGTGGTGTTAGGGGTGGTTAGGGTTGCGAGGGGTGGTGCGCGGGGCGGGGAAGGCGTGAGACGTAGGACTATCGATTTTGGCCACCCCGCCCTCGCCCCAACGCTGCGACAGTGTGAGTGCGCCGCACGGGTCCTCACTGCGATGTCGTCACTGTTCATTTCAAGCAGTTTCGAATACTATAATACCCTTTATTCACACTAGGCTTTATTCGGCAAATCACGAAAGTAAATTGGATTTATGAAAAAGAACTGATTCGGTACCTACTACCCCAAGATTTTCTGAGGGTGCTACTTTATTTTTGCAAACGTTTTTAACGTCTTCGTAACAATTGTCGTTTTTCTAAAAACAAACTTGCTACAAAATGTAAGGAATTGTAAATTTTATATTTTGCTCATCTTTATGCTCATAAAAATGATGGCGTAGCAGTTGAAAAGCGCAGACAGCGCGGCTCAAGTTGGAACCTTGTTACATGACGTCGGCTCGTGACGGAAGGCGGGCGACCACTTGTGGCTCCGGACGCTCAGCCGACGCTATTGGAAAATGGATGTCGTCACCATATCCACTTTCTATACTATAGCTACATTACTGTTATCACACTAGCAAATGGATTGCATCCTGCCCATTTTTTGAAACACGTAACATTTTCCCAAAGAGATAAAAAGACAAAAATTTGGATACACTGAAATTTTTACTCTCATTCTAGTATACGAAATGGCAGTGCATAAAATCTGGTGAGCCCGAAGGCCCGAAGCATCGTATAAAAAGTCCTAAAACCAAGCAGCCATCAACGAACGGTGCAATCCCATCACGGCAATGAATCTCACGCCCTTAGGGACCGTTTTAATTCAAGCTTTATTGCGACGCAACCAGTGAGGGACTCCTTCCGTTTATTAAATCCTGTAAACCTGTGGGTAGCGGTACATGTATAGTATCTTTTCATGGTTTATGTAGATTTATATATGTATAGACACTCACCTTTCATCAAGTTGCTGTAGTTGCGGTTGTTGATAGTTGATCCGACGCCCGTAGAGCGAAGCACCTCCTTCGGACATGTAACCATCCATCATGTCGTTGTTTCTTCCGCAATCCATCTCGTTAATATTAATCCGTCTCAAGCAATCACCGTCTGACATGTACCCAGATGCGATATCCAAGTCACAATAGTCTGGGTTCGCAAAGCCCGGCCCGTAATTTAGACGGTCTCGTAATCCGGCATTCTCTCGCCCAAAGTTAGCTCTAACAGTGTTTGCATGATGAGGATAGCCTGGTGGATTCTTTTGGGTTAATCCGGAAGTCCGCATGGGTAAAGTCAAGTGACTATTGTATCCACGTAGCAGTGGCCTCATGGGCAATACATTCATTAAAGGATTTTCATCTTCACCGAGTGAATTTTCACGACAATGTGAAGGTGTACTTGACCTGCTATTATTACCTTCTAACCTCTTATTTAATTCTGTCAATGTAGTATTATGATCTGAAGCAGGTTTTAATCCAGCACTTTCTAGAAGGCGTTTCTGCGCTGCTTCCTTTTCTGATATTTCGGCCTCATTTATGACGTCTTTTATGTAATTAGCGCTCATGTCCATTCTTTTATTACCTAAATTCACAGTCTTCGATAATTCAGATCCGGACTCACTGGATGGACGATAAATCACACTGTCACTGGAGTTTGAATTCTGTCCGGTTGTGCCTTGGGTAGAATTGGAATGAGAACTTTCAGACATTTGACTCGACTGATTTCCATTAACCATAGGCATCGGAGACACCGCTAGAGTCTGTTTCTGAGACATTTCTTTACTTAAATTAGATTGTTCTCTACTGAACGGAAGTGCACTTACGTTATTAGTAGAATTTAAACTAGAATTGCTTTGTATAGGACTTAATTGACTATTTGTACTTTTATGGATAGCATGCCTTTCGTCTTTTGATATTTTGAATGTGCCTTTGACAGCGGCAGTTGGCTTCGGGATACCTGTGTTGGGCACTCCAAAGCCTTGTCCACCAGGTGATGATTGAGAATGTGAATTTTTCCCAGTCCCATTCTCAAGGCCTCTATGTTCAGATGTATTATCTGACGATTCTCCAAGTCTCAGTTGGCTGCCTGAAGATTTCAGTGCTTTTGAATCCATTTTAGATTTAGAGTGCTTTGAATGATCGTCTATTTGATTTAATTTTGTACTACTAATAGACTTTGGAGCGGCTATTTTAGACTCTTTCTCTCTTCCTGGCAGTTTTGGACTGTTTCTTGATTTTTCATTGTTATTTGTTTTAGAGCTAGATTTACTTAAATTCGTTAAAGATTCTTTAGGGGATTTGGAACTAGCTAACTTAGATTTAACATTTTTACCAGACTTGTCTTTTGATAATGTATCAGTTTGTGGTCTTGTTGCTCTAGGTCCTACAAGATTAGAGGATTTGATATGTGCATTGGGGCCATTGGAAGATTCGTTGAGACTTAAACTAGAGTCTGATCTCTCACTCTTGGCTGAAGAGAAACCACTGGAAGAACTGGTTCTTTTAGACACTGCGGTACTTTTACAATTCTGCTTTTCATTGCTTATCTTGTCTTTGTTGAACAGTTTGAGTTTGTCAAGCATAGAGTGCTTAGTAGTGGTTCCATTTTGCTGGTTTGTGGACTGAGTCTGCTGTTGGGGTTGCGTTCCTATCGATGGGATCTTGCTGCCTGGTGCTAGTAGAGACGAGTTTGGTCGAGACCTGTAACAAGTGGGTGGTTATATTAGCATAAAATTGTGAGTTGTGACTAAGAACGTGCTTTGTTCACTCTAGGTAAATGTCAAATTAGTGCATTGCCTATAGATAGCTTCACTAAAATTTCCGTCCGTAAATTTTCCGTCCATGTTTTTATGCATTTTTACAAATAGGAGTCACTATCACTGTCACTTTGTCTTGTATCTCGTAATATATCTTGGGTGCGAAAATTTATTAACACCTAGGTACTCCATCATTAAAAGCATATCATAAAACTTACCCTGTTGATGAAGGGGCACGTGGTATAAAACTAACGCCTCCACCCAAAGGACTTGTAGATCTACTCGAACTTGCAGACAGACCGCTTCTGCCACCTGTGAACAATTTAAACTGAAATTAACGACACGATACAAATGTTTATTGGATCCTATTTATAGCAAATATTTGGGTTCGCGTTATCAATCAACCTCAGCTGGATAAATATGTTTATATTGTAGATAAGGATGTTCTTTTATCAAAACGCACGGCACGGGTGGTCGTGCGTGCGCCCGCGCTATACTGCACTATGGACTCAAAGTTCCTACTTATACAATTAATATTTATGCTAGTACTTATAGTTAGAGCTTTTACTCCCCCTTCATTTAAAAATGAAATAGGGTGTCGGTTTCTATGCAAGTGACCTTCAAGTTTAACACACAAAGAGAACAGTGCACACAATCATTGATTCAAATTTCTTTGACTTAATATTTTTTTTTTCAATTATATGCTCGTATTTGTTAGCTTCTACTATGAAGGGTGGAACTTTTACATATTTAATTAAAGTTTAAATCAAAACTGCAGTGTATCGAGATGTATTTTTACATGTTGTACACTATTCGTCAGCTCTTATAGATTTGGAAGTATCATTATTGATCGATCATAGTTATGACGTCACGTAATTAACTCTTGAGATAATTATATACGTGCGTATTGAACCCTAAATAGGGGCTGTAGCGAGGCAACGGGCCAATGTAGTCAGCAAACACGCCATAAACTAAGGCATATTACGTCTTCCTGTCAGCCTATTGTTTAAGAGACAATGTTATAACTATTCAATAAAAGTAAACACTTATCTGTAATACTTCTTTCAGCATCATCAGATAGCCTATTGTGCGTCATAGTTTTGAATTAAGATATGTTTTATCCCATTTATTTGACTTTATTAAAGTCTCTATTAATTTTACCTACAATACTTTGAATCATTATTTTTACTACCGTGAATAAATTTCTTCTGTTTAGTATCTACGTAATACCTATTTAAGTTAAGTGAGATTATTGATATTCTAAATAGAGTTGCCAAGATGAAAGATGTGTTATTCTTACTTCTTACAAGTATTTTTTTTCGTTCACAGACTGATTTGCGCGATAGTTTCAATTTAGGTACAACATTTTGCTTTCAGTCATGCTGCCAATTAGACAAGGATCCGTATTCCTCAGCCAATAGCCAAGATAATCCAATACTCTACTAAATCAGACTTTCTATTCAGCTTCAGGAAACGCCTCGTTGGGTGCTGAGTAAATTTCATTACGGGGCAGCTATTGAAGTAACTAAGGATCTGCCAATTACAGTTGGCTTCCCGTCTTGAAAGTATGGTTCGGAGTGATCCATCATTCGAACATCTCCAGCACTTATACCGTCCGCACAAATTGGAAGAGGTCAGCCAGGATAAAGTTGTTAAGACATTGAAAGTCAGTAAGAAGAAATAAATGGCGTAATAATATGACATTAGTATAATAATAGTAAAAATGTGAGAAGACTGGTTAGCCAATAAAGGTGTTAGATTTAATTATGCAGATGAAAAGGTCAAGGACAAACTATGCAATTAATAAAATAAAAGAATTAAAACAAATTATTATCTTACTTACTATCAACTGTTCAAACAATTCATGTTACATCTGCATTTCAGCATCACAATGCAATTGAAGAGTGAAGTAGTGCATGGAACTATTTTGGCGATTTATTACCATATTCAAATCGAAGATCTTAACCGACAGAACAATGCATCACAAATATACATTTAAATTAATATCATCTTTATTACAAGGGAGTGGAATAAGTACTTACAAAAGTTCCTAGTAACAATCAACTTCAATTAGATTCCATTGGACTTCAATTAAAACAAATTGATTGGGAACTCTTCGATTGGTAGGATATAAAAATAACGTCACGGCACAGAAAAGAAAAAATAAAAGAAGTCACTTCGAAAAAAGTTAGTTTTGAAATTCGAATGTGCGCACTCTCCGACCCGCGCATGCGTACTGGCGATGATGCACCCAATCGCCGGCGCAGACGATGACACAGGAGCGGACGGGTCGCAAGATATCTCGTGAGAACCATAATAAATCGTCCCTATTATAAACCAACTATGTTGATAATAGATGTTTGTCTTACGGCAGTATTAAGCATGCACAACATGATAACAATCGATGTTTGAGGACATGACATGGCGCTTCCGGGTTTTTTTTTTCTTAGTAGGTGATAAATATTTAAATAATGAGGTTTTTTTAAAAAAATAAGAAAAGAAAAAAGAATGAGGTATAGTATCAGTAACTCAGTCACCTATATTTCTTATAAGGACTTAATAAAGTTAACTAAGAAACTAATTTGTTAATTGCTGAATGGACACAATTTCTTGCTAAGTAGGTAAGGAATGAAGTACTTAAATTGATCACAACACACGTAGATAGCTATAAATTATCTCAAAGATTTACGTCAAACAGGTATTTTCTAGATTGTCAGGAAAGGCAGAATACTTAGTACTAACTTTAGTTAAACTTATAAGTTAGTGCTACCGAGGTGACAGTTTATGATTTGTAGGACTTTTAGTTTCTACTATGAATATGACTTTGAATAAGAACAATAGGTTAAGTACTAAATCAGCAGACTAAAGTGGGACGGTGACTTTGGGTCTACTTAAAAGTAGCAACCAATTATGAGAGAAATTCAGGAATTTATATTATAACAGACCCATAATGTAGGTAGGTATAAAGTCAATGAATTCAAAAGTCGATCCAACTAGGTCATGCTTATGCGATTAAAAACAGCCGAAAATTCAACAATGCAAAACATGTGCAAAACTTGATCTTCCGTCAGAAACTACCATCTCGCTCGTGTCGAGCATTCAATTCGCATGTGGTCAAGTTAACACAATGATAACGTACTTAGGCCGCAGATGTGGTGAAGCGAAAGTGAACAGGGCTTGCGTCAAGTCTCCGAGGTGTCAAGTTTATGAGCTATAAAATTTTAGTTATAGCTCTCCTCAATGAACAGGGGACTGAATGTTGATGGATAGAATGACATGTCTCAATGTCACCTAGTGATATGATAAGGAACAAAATACTAATTATATAGGAGCTTTTGCCTCCGCAAAATTCGGCAAAGCACAATGGACAGTTCTAATCTAATGACATAATGTTCCAATTGCAACTTACGTTCCGTTTATGAGTACTAATTCCAAAACTTTGCGAGTATAATAATAAGTATGATTTGTGACCACATTCATGCACTACTTTGACAATAATTACTTCACTACTTTGACAATAAAGTAGGAGTATACAACCCATTTTCACCTAGTTTATTTTCGCCCTAGAATATCATTAAGAATTAAATATTTTAGTATCTAAATATAGGCAAACATTCTATACTAGTGTGTTCCTACTTGAGTAGTGAAATACAGCTTTAATGATAATAAATGTATCACATCTGGGACTCTTATCATTATGATTCTGCACAAGAGGGAAAGTGGGCAAGGCTTCGATATCCGAAGGTGTCAGTTTACGAGCGATAAACTGTTAGAGCAAGACCAGCTGCGGGTCGCTTTTATCATTCCTCCTGTCTCTAGTGAGATTTATGAGTAATAGGATTCTACACTCATTTTCCTCAAGATCATTACTGGTAGCGTAGTTAACGAAGACAGAATTATAAAAAATTCAGTACCGTGCCGTTAGTACCTATACCTAAAATTATTATCTTTATATTTGAACTTTCTACACTTGATCTTTTTTGAGATAAAAATGAATATGTAGGTCTATCTATTATTCTATCCTGTAAGAGGATTTTAAATCAACTTTAACATGATACCACATAGAAGTAGGATCCAAGAACACAAATTAACGCAAAGTCGAAAAACAATAAAAGAAGTAAGCTGATCAAATATAGAAAAATAAACTCCTTATAAGCATTGCTCTATTCAATATTATTGTTGTTTTTCTCGACATCTCGACACAAAAAGATAAACACGGTATCAACGACCGGCAACTATTTTATAAGATGGCGCCACACAGTCTCGTAGCGCATTTTATCTTCATTACTGTACAAGTACCAAGGCATCATACGTACACACACATAGTACGGGAGTAAAGCCCTTCGTAGACGGTTTAAACTTGTCAAGCATGAACTATTACGTTCATGTAAGAAAAATCTTTAATACTAAAACCTAATCTGCGCCTTCAAGAGTTATTTTAGATATATGATCTGATAATTGATGTATGCTGTCAGAATTTGAAATTCTTTAACATGCAGATTTTGACATAGGTACCTAACCTACACGTCAAAGACTTAACCTAACTAGGTTAAATTGTTTAAATATTAATAACTGTAACAAACAGATTTAGCTACCAACATTCACTTTCTATTTATCAAACAGACCAGTATTCTTGACTGAATTTAATCTAGAAAGAAAGCTTGTCAAGTAATAAATGGATTGCTTCAACAAATTGTTATGCTTTTACCTAAGTAGGGACACAGTTAAGAGGCCTTATTTCCTTGCTTGCTTACCCGTATGCACCGGCGTGGCAGGCAAAGGGCGCTTGTCCGGTGGAGCCCTCCTTACCGCCGCCGCCGACGCCGGCAGCGGGATCGATGTCTGCAGCACCGACACCTGCCTGTAACAAACAAACTTATGTTAAACAAGATCAGATTGATTCTTCTTTCGTCTTCGCCAAACCGGCTTTCTTAATCTTTCGGCACCATTCTGGTAAGCATCGCATCTTTAAAACTGAACTTATGCACGTCCAATGCACGTCCAGATATTTGTCATACAGGTAGTCTGCGATCCACATCTCCCTCTGTAGCCATGGATAGGCGCTTTAGAATTCAAACTTTTATGCACATGAAAACGTCTGAACTAAATAACAAAGTTCTATTGTCGCTTCACAATGAAAATAAATATGGGTAGGATAATAAATTCATATGCAAAGGCAAGGTACGAGATATTGCGGCGATAAATTACTTATGACGTGACGTGCATGTTAGCTTCCACAGTCACTAATTATTTAGTCTCATCAATCATTGCAGTATCGGAGGATTGGCATCATACTTAGGTTAGGATGTCCTATGCTGAAGAAAATCAAGTTTAACTAGAAAGTCTACAAAAATAAAATACTTAGTCTATTTCTAACAATAACGATTCTTGTAAAGGCAGACAGCAAGTATAATGTTGAGGTAAATTTATGCGAAGACATCTGCTAAGGGTCGACTGCTGGTACAAAATGCCCGTGAGTAATGGCAGAACGTCTGGCCCTGTAGTCTGGCAACCCTCAGCGGTTCATTTATAATAGGTTTATATTTTATATCTCAAAAAAAAATTACAGCTGTATTTTTATGACTTTTAATTAAATCAGGCAATAAAAAGAACAAAACAACATCAAATAACACAAGAGTTTTAGAAAGTACTACTACTCGGCACTAGATGGCGCTCATTTTACTATGTAAGTGAGTTTTGTGGAGTTTTTGTGGTGTGGTGGTAAAGAGATTTTAAATAAAGATTCGTATATTTTGACAATAATTATTTGTTTTGTTTATAAAAACATCTCAAATATCTAGTGATCCTAAAACAATCAAAACAATCCGAAACTTAGTTACCACGAGAAAGCATCTCCCTGACATACAATAGCCCTGTATATGTTTGACACGCAAGTGCTTGTTTTGTTCGGATCGATAATGAGGGCGAAATCTAAACATGAACATCTGGCGGCTCGACTCATGCGCAAGTAATGTCGCGCTGAGTAAGCAGGGCCGGGTGCAGGGCACAAACAAGGGAGGTTATTAACCGCAAGTGCAAATCATGACGGAATATTGAAAATATTGGAAGGGTAAGTTAGTAAGGTAGGCTCTTTGATAATCTTCAGGGTGCTAGGTAAGCATTTTCTTAAATTAAAGAAAAAATTGCTAAGTATCAAAAACTTAATTTAGTTTTTCCAGGATGGGATAAAACCCCCGTTGGTAAATTATAAAGAGTAGGTTTATACTTTGTTTGGGTTTTCTCATGGCTTCATTAGTTTTCCTGTGGGAATAAGTCATTTTCCTACAGCAAAACGTAGCCTATGACTACCTAGCCAAGTCCTCCGAAATTAAAAAACTAGAAAGTACGTTTTCCTTTTCCTTACATGGATTGTAAGTATATACTCGTAGGTACTTAACTGGATCCATCCCTAGCACAGTGATATGCGGACAGAGCTTTGCGTAACCGATACATGACACTTTGTCACTCACGTCTCTTATACCTCCTACTATACACACACTTTATTGTTTTGGCTTAGGCCCATGTTCGGAGAAACGTGTATGGTAATCGCTTACTTAGGCTCGTATTTATAAAGCGATCTCAAGATTGAGAGCAATATGGAGTGCGGATTTGACAGGTAATTTTGTACTGGAATGACATTTCTGATACGAACTCAAACTCGCTGTCACTCTTGAGAGCTGATTATAAATACGGGCCTTACTTACTCTTATGTTATGCGTTATGTTTAGGTTGTCCCTTCTTAATCGATTGAGAATCCTTATCATTATTAGTCAGTATCACCATCTCTGTCCGTCTGTCCGTTTTGTATGTTAGCCGTCTCTTCTGTAGGTACTTATGCCCCGCCCGGCACAATAACTTTGTTAGATTTGCAAATTGACGAGAATTTTGGTTAGCAAAACAATGTAACAAATAAAGCAAAAAAAAAAACTTTGGACAATGGCAGTTCTATGTAAGCACAAGAAGTAATAAGTAAACACAACAAACGGCGCTTATATACCACCTTATCAACTACTTAAGTACTTATTGCACGCAAAGCACGCAATTACGCAAGCCGTGACGCGAGCTTCCGCAGAAGGAAATAGAGGCTTCACACTATTTTATACTATTTCTCCACTACCTATTCCAAGTGTGTTAAAAATAGGGGTTTTTATTTCACTGATATTTAACAGTATGATATTATAAAGGTAACTAACACGTTCCGTGACACAACGTCGCGTCAGGTTGCTTTCATACATTGTGTCTCGGGTAATCGTAACCACTGAAAAAAGAGGTTTATTCGTTTAGTTACATCCGATTCGGATCCGAACATCTGAAAGATATGAATGCAACCGCGCAGAGACACTCATAAATCAAGTTTACATCGCCAATCCTCCAAACTGTCAGAATTTCTAAGCTAACTAACATCAGAGAAAATTTTGGAAGTAGTGATCTAAAATGAGCAAAAGAGTGTTTCGAACCGAAACAGGAACCAAATGAGTGACTTGCACTTCCGTAGCGGAGGAAATGGAGGCTGTGCTGGCGTCACAACATCCTATTTTCATTGCGATGTGTCCTTACCGGAAATATTGACCGAGATTGAAAACCGTAGTGTGCGAGCGTAGAAGATTTTTGAAAGTCACTAGATAAATAAACGGGTAAATTTTTAGTTGAAAAAATATTTACTTTGAGTTAACCTCTCCATTTTAATAGTAAATGTTAATTTAGTTTTTTTGTTATTGTTCATTACAATTTTAACAAACCATGAATATTATTCAAGACTATACCCCATTCGTTTTTAAAAACTAATTTCTGCCGTACAAAAATGACGTTTTAGTATGGGAAAAATTATTTCTTAAAAACGAATCGGGTATAAGTATTTCAGGTTTATATAAATTTGCCTCAAATAGGTACCTATCGACCTGTAAGTTTTATCTAGTTGGAACATTATAAAACCTCCGAAAAAAGTTCGAATGACTAAGAGACACAGCGTTTTAACTTTACTCATTTATCACCCGGTGACTTTCAAAAATGGTTCTTCAGGACCCGAGCATACAGTGACTTGCGTTTCCGGTCCAGAGGAAATGGAGGCTGTCGTTCATGACGTTACTCCACCTGCCCTTTCTTCCGTCCTGTTTTCACAGATTCGTGAAAATTCTACTCGTTCTTTTATGATTTCGGCTGTTAATACTGTTGCTGGTTGAAAAGGTAACTCCACTTAGGTACGTCATAATTTTAATAAATAATACCCTTCCTTTTATCTTTGCCGTAGTTGGGTTTTCTTCTTCGTATCGAGTGGGATTTTCGAATGAAAACTCAGAATGCGCTAACCGTATCTTCTTATACTTAGATACTGAGTCCTACCGACTTGCGTCTATAGATAGATCAACAAACAACCTAGCAACTCCCATGCACTTACAACAAACCCATAAACCACTTTGTCTTCCGATAAAATCTTCGCCTGCAAAGGCAGCAGGCCCTTCGCATTCAGTTCTTTGTTTACGCCCGTCCAGATCAAAGATTGGAAGACGGTTTACGATCTAGGCGCAATCGACTTATCCTGCAAGCTTCGACTTTACCAACCATTGCAGCTTGTGCTTGATGCTTGTGTCACAGGTTTAGACGTAGAGCAGCAATGTAGAGTATGAATCTAGTTAAAAATATAACCAGTGAAGATAAAGCCGATACTCTTTAAGTTCACATGGACAAAGTATAGCAGTGGCTTGTTTATGTTACACTGCCGGGTGTGTAGTAATGTTAGGTAACTTTAATAGAATGATAATATTATTATTATGGACATTACGAACGTGAATTTAAACAAGTATGGAAAGTTCTTCTTATAAGAGGAAGATTCCATCAGGCAAAACAAACGAGAACTTCGTTATAAATTGTTTTCATAATAGCATCTCACTAGAATCTTCAATATAAAAGAAAGTTGAACACCAGAAACATACCGAGATAGTCAAACAATTTGAGGCCTATTCAGATACATTGTAAATAGACATCAAATGAGATACAGTTGCAGTTGAGTTATTTTTAGCACTACCTACTCTTTTAACTCAGTTAACAGTAGCTAATTTTGAAACAACGATGCTAAAGAACGAACAAGAAGCCCTTACAGCCAGCCTGTTACTTTCATAATAGTAAAAGTTGTATGGAAGCTTACCCAGTTCTACTCGTACTTAGTTTGTAAGTTAGATAGGGCCTATATAATCTACAGTGCTAAATTGTTTGCAAAATTCTTCGGAAGAATTAAAAACGAGGAAGATTTTTTGTTTTTTTTTTCGGATAGGGGTTTACGCTGGACTAGGTACTATAGTCGACAATTTCGGGACTCCATAAGCCTGGTTCAGCATTGACATAATTATTCCTTCTCATACACCGACAGTTAACATCTTGAATAAGTAACTACTTCTCATAAAAATTGGGAATATTCTTATGAACATTTGAATTTGTCGAAAATTTAATGATAGATTGAACAAAATTGTCGTCGTTAAATGTCCACGATTATTATATTACACATGGTCAAATTACAAAACTACCTAATTACTTATCGATTGGCGAAATCTTGTGATAAAATAACTTAAAAAATCTTCATAATATAAAAGCATAGTTATATTTATACCTTCTGACTTCAGGCGAGGTGGGTAGACTTCGCGACTTCCTGCTCTTGCTGTTATGCCGGGGCTGATGCCCCGAGTTCGTGTTCCCCATCTCTTCAGGATATCCTCAATTCCACTTTGTTAATCACAACACAGGGTGAGTTTTTTCACAAACATTTTGGGCGCACAAGTAATGATTTTTCATTGTCATTTGTTTATCACTATTGGTAAATTTCATTGTGGTGATGTTTCTGTGATTTCCAATATGCCACATTCAGGAAATATGTTATTAGGTATGTTATTAACTATCAAAAGAGAAACAAAAGCTAACTAAAGTATCCTCCCATGAGTCAAAAATTCCAACCATCTGATTCAGCTCACCACAAATTCCCGTTCAGTTACCGATACTTAATGCCTCTCTACGTATTATACGATAAGTATACAGGGTGTAAAGAAAGTACTATGGACCTTTTTAAATCACATGTTCTGATTGTATTTAGTATGCACATTATTAGAGACACACATTTTCTTTTACTTGAAATCTTGTACCTTTTTAAATCACATGTTCTGATTGTATTTAGTATGCACATTATTAGAGACACACATTTTCTTTTACTTGAAATCTTGTAAGTTGAGCACTTTCCCGTAAGGAAAACGTAAAAAAATATTCTAATTAGAAGATCCCTCAGGACATTCGTTTGTTGTCATCAGAATAGAACATAGGTGAATGAGGTCGCGTTTATTTCTGGTCTCGACAACTGCAATTTTTATTTTTTGGGGAGAATGGCTCTTTCATATGACTGGAGTATTCCAAATATTTTTAAAGATACCTAATAGAGATGTTAGAACGTGAAAACTTCATTTACACCCTGTATAGACCGATAGGATGCCAGAGCGATCACCACCGTTCGAGCTTGGTCGGAATTTGGGGTCGAATCGGTTGGACGTTGCCATAACTCACTGACCACAATTTGCTATGATGGTTTAATATTGATACTAAACTATGCTGTTTAATAGGACAAATGGTAGATTTCTATTGGTTATGTTTTTGCAATGAGACATAAATAGGTACTTATTTGTAGAGTATAAAAGTGAATCAAATCGATCGAACACAAGATGTTACGTTTCATGTCCCAAAATAAGAAAAAAATCTTTATTTTACTGTTACCACATTGTACCTACTTGCTGTTCTCAGAATACAACATTTTGTTTCGCATGTTTATTTTTTCAAATAAGGCATTAATTTTGCAGGTTTCTTGGATGATTCACACCTACCTACGGAAGATGTGTCGGATGGAATATTGATAAACAATAGTGATTGAGTTAACTCTCGGAACAAATAGAAATTTCCCTAAACTAAAGATGCTGTAAGTCATAATAAAGAACAAGTTAGATATCGAAAAAGTTACTAACAAGAAGAAAGAATAAGACAATTTCATTATACAATAATTCGTCTACATTTAGTTCGATATGAGTGTCATTAATATTGTATTTGGTCGTACTGACTACACCACAGTGAACCAAATTACAATTGATTACAGACAAGAGGGAACGATTAGTGTTATTTCATTGTCTCTGGATTCCAGGAATTAAGGACAATGGGAAAAAGTATCATCAGTGACAACTGCTGCTTTTACAGGACAATGACTTGTGCAAACACTTTGACTTTTTTGTTTTACATGTCTGCAATGAATTCATATTTTTCTTTTTTATGTGGCTTTTGAAATCGCGATGAACAACTTCTTCAACTTTAGTTACTATTATACATTCTGTGCTTTAGTGTCAGAGATTTTAAATAATAATATTTAAATAATAAATCTTTATTGACCAGCTCTTTGTTTTCAGCCTTTACTGCCTCTCCAAATACGGAATCATGTTGGCCAGTCTCTATAATACCGTTTATTTAATCAACAAGTTTCCGGATTGTCAAGTAGGGTTAACTATAATAGGTTTGCGGCACTGCAACATTTCACAAATGCATTATCGTAATTATCGCAGCGGTGCAGCCGGGGCCCACGGGCCGTGAACAGCCGACCCATGCGATTTATTCCAGACAATTGATTTAGCGATATTTCTATGTACAATGTTTAATAACCTTAATTTAGAGCTTCCGCAACAAAACTGAACCCGTCATTTTGAGAGGTTTCAATAAAAAAAAATATTCATAACATAGAAATTAAGTTAGAACAACAAGGTATAACTGTCAAATGTTTAATTAATGATACACATAACATACAATAAATCCGGCTTCATATAATGTACTCAAACAAAAATGTATGGAAGTTATTCGATTTCACAAAAGTAAGTAGTAAATTTGATCAACTAAGTTCTTCTTACTTAGCTATAGATCTAACAACCCATGTCAAAGATGTTTGATTTCTACGTTGTAACGTTGTAATGTGAAATGGAAACCCTGAACTTGAACATTATCTATTGAATGTGAGGAGATAACCTGTCGTCTCATGCGCTTTTGTTCTATCTTCTTTTAATTGATGAATAAGAAAATCCAATGAAAAGAAGCGAATCGTACAGACCTACTTCTGTTGTAGAGCTCAGTATGAAAAGTGAAATTAAGACAGGCATCAGTCTTAACCTGAATCAAAATAATTTTCTGGATGGGTGGGCTCAACCTTGACTTTTCAATTGAGAAAAACGTACGAAAGTTTGGAAATAATTTCATTTCTTTAAGAGCAGTTTGGTTGAGGATGCTATGATGAATCACATTTCACAGAATCTGATGAGCAGAACAAATTATCCGATCGCGGTCTTCAATAAATGGTCGCAACACAAATCATGACAGAGGCTTTAGAAATTTTAAATTGGAGACGATCATTGAATTTCAAGAATAATAACGCAGCTAGTTCAAAGTCTTGGTAAGTAGCAACAAAACAAACCGGCATTGTCAAAGTGATACACGAGGCACGATTTCTATCCCCATATGGCGGGTTGTTGTCGCTCCCAAATGTCTGAATAATCGTGTTCATTATCACTCGTCAAGCCGTCCGTGTCCACCATGGGCCATGGCTCATTGTCTGCCCTTAATTCCCTTTGTCCTAAACGAGCTTTTGTGAAGAAATAGGAAATTATAGCCCTATTATGTTTTACGTTTACGGCTTGATAAATTACAGTTTAGGGTATTTAGCTAAAAGTTGTGTTATTATCCTGTTCGAATGTAATTTTATCAGCGATAGATATAGGTACAGAAAAAAAAGTCGTTTGGCTTCAGGTTAAATACACATTACACAACCATCGTCTTAAAAACCAATAAAACTTTACCTTATATAGCAAAACTCACTTATTGTTTTTTAAGGTACTACTGGTGACAAATGATCAAACTTTTAACGCAAAAAGCAAACTTCTTGCCTCCACCAAACAGATAGTTCTCCGGGGATACGATACGGGATGTCCACAATAGAGAAAGCGTAGTGAAAGTTTAGAGTGGAGTTGAGGGTTGTGGAACTGAAATCGGTGTCTACAAAAAATGCAAATCATAGCCGTATTTATTTAACTTGCTCAATTTCAACAATACAATTCCAGCAAACCGCAATAAAAGATTCAAGAAAAAAAATACTAAGCTATCCGAAAATAAATAAAATAAAAGCGTTTCAGTGTCGTATAATAAAACGATTGTTTAACTTGAGGTGCGAGGGTTTGACAATAACGATGCGCGAACAAGAAATTGCTTTGCAGGCATAAGATGGCATAAATGCGGGTAAATAATTCATGAGTCACTTTAACCCCGGACATACATATACATACATAATAGTCACGTAAGTATCCTTAACGGGATAGGCAGAACGTCAACGTCTTCGTAGCGCATGTTTGATAAGTTTTCAAGGGTCATTTGAGAAAGAACGAACTGTGTCTTACTATTAGTGATAGGTTTCAGGCTTTCGCCTGACACCGAAACCTTCATCCTCCTGTACTGATTTTTACAGTATGCCCGGGAAGAGAAGCATCTGGAACATTTAATATTTTTCTATCGCTCCCAGTCCAGCATGAAAGGGAATGTAGGCATAAGCAAAATAAACGCGGGTAAATAATTCATGACACTTTAACCCCGGACAAGAGGCACAAAATACTAGGTTCTTTATTCTGAGTTTATGCTCAACCTTTATGTGCATCAGGACAAAGGTGTAATAACATGAAAGGATTTCATTCGTGACACGGTAAGTCGTGCTGAATAAATCTAGATTTGACTGATCCGCTGGGTTTTATGGAATTGTTTTTTGTGACGGCACTGGTTTCAAATGTTACGACTGTATTGGCGTCATCTACTCGTATGTTCCTAAAGAGGCTAAGTTATGACTATCCTTTACGGATATATTTTCCTACTCAGAAGGATGTTTGGTAAAATTTCTTATGTAGGAGTAACATACAATGTTTTGTACGTTCAAATATCTATCTATAAATTCTCATCCATCACTAATCGAATCATCATTCACTTTGACAGTATATCAGTGAATAAACTTTGATAAAATTTAAGCCTCATGGGTTTCATCGAAAAACTTTTGTTTTTCACTCTAAACAATTTTTAATCTGATACATAACTGTGAGATCACTCACTATCACCACCGACCATAAAGTCATTTAAAGGTTGATTAGTTTATTTCAGAAGTAAAGTGAGGTAACACACAGTGGCTTCAACAGTGCAGGGTAAATGCGCTAATGCTGGTCCAACTTTGTGTAACAGTTGAACTAGGGTTCATTACTGTCACAGTTCGTACGATAGAGCAAGCAAGTTATGCTAATTCATGCCCATAGGTGTCAGGGCAGAGCGTTCCGGGGCGTAGTACACAAAGTTGCTGAGTGAGGCTGGTTAAATGGACCTAAGCCGATTAAGGTGCCTTCAATTTGCATCACGCTGTACACTGCTGGATTGTGTGATTATCTATGATGTGCACGTCATGCAAAACCTGCAATGGATGTTGGAAGTTGGATAGGGTCAATTGTAGAGTAACTAACTGCTACATCAATGAGGTGGAACCATGCAACTGGCATTGGAATACCAGGAACCCGGTTGCCAATGGCACTACACGACACACATTATTCTAATTTATGTATGTATAGGTAGTACCCAATGGTGGTACAGATTGGTCGGGATAATAGGGAAAGTTTCGCTTCGGATTTAATTGGATTGGTCCAGAATGGGACGCGCACCAACTGGTATTTTGGTGATTGGCCATGCAGTATGGAAACAAACGTGGTCATCTTTTTTAACCCTTTGGAGGCGATGGGCAGTTTAGGATAGTGGGCCAAGAGGTCGCTACGATGTGATTGTGATGTACGCCACTGAGTGGGTTTGTAGGTATGTAGGTAAAATTGAAAAGAATAATTACCTAGTTGAAAACAAATATAAAATAAGCTTTCGTATTCATAATCATTTTGGCATAATCTCCGACTTGAAATAACATCATACTATTATGAATTGTTTTTCTGGTAGGTTTTCTGGTAGGAAGCAGACAGAGGACCCAATATAAATCGCGGGGCCCTCAACACTTGCCCACTGTCCAATGTAAGAGATGAGCCTGCATGTTATGCTTATACAGCTAAAGCTTTCAAAGGGCTTTGTGCAAAGTTCCCAGGCAACTAGTTAATAGGATTGGCAGAAACTAACCAACTGGAGCGAGGTGAGAGAAAGTTGTAGGAAGTGTTTGTTAATAACTAAGTTTGAGTAGGCATTGCCTGAAGTTTCCAGACATGTCTGAGTTGTTCTACAAGGTACCTACGTAAATCTACATGGTCACAAATAATTATGATGAAAGTAGATCTTCATGAAAATGGATTTTTCAATTTTATTTCTGTTGTGAAGGATTCCAACCTCCAATCTTCAGCACAACATGCAGCGTCACTACCCACTGAGCTATCGAGCTTTTCAATTAATGAAATATAATCATTAAACTTTAGACGATTTTCGTGTACCACTCTGATATATTCACAAAACGATAATATATCAACGAAGCAAATTAATCAAACCCCCTAAAATCAAACGTGAATTATGAAAATGAAATTCGCTCGAACATAAGCTGCTCTCTGTGATTCGGCGAAAACGGCCAGAGTGTTCACATAAAAGCAAATTAATTAATCCCGAACAATGCCGCTATAAACAGGGTGTTTGTGCAACGAGGGAGGCGTGAGGCGTCTGCACGAACACCCCGTGTAAGGCACGAGCGATCTGCGATAAAGCTAACAAAACGAATCGAATCAATCATGGTCTTTTTATTCCGCTTTTTTATTTATCTAATGAATCAATATTTGATATTAATTATATCGGTATAATATTTGTTACGCTCAAAATAAAAATTTGCTCATTGGCCGGAAAAACTGACAATTCGCGAACTATGAGTGCATTTTAAATCCTCTTGTGTTCAAAACAACCAAAAGAAAGGTTTTGAGCTTATCATGTACTCTACGCAAGTCATAAACATGAAAAAAAAAAAAGAAATATCAAAACAAAACATCGACAGGACTACAAAACAACGAAATAGTTGTATTTGCAACTCCGAGCTATAGTTATCTTCCTACACTCAGCACAATCGCATCCAGCCAGCTATAAATATGGTGTCTGTAAGTAACTAGAGAGGCGTACGTCTGTAGAGTTATTGATACAACTCACGAATCAACCAGAAGAGCAAAAGAAATTATTTGCATCGAGTAGGCGGCCTTAGCAATGCTTTATATGAAATAGTGGGAAGTTATAGGCGTTAATCCAGTCAAGGTTCCTTCTGCAAATGTATTTTCTTTTTTAGAAATTTGTAAGTAATTTCAAAGTAATTTTTTGGGACGAAGCCAAGAGGCAGGCACAAGATAGGGGAAAATGGAGAAAGCTCGTGAAGGCCCTAAGTACCAGCGGGGTACCCTAAGGATAACAACAACAACAACAACAACAACAACAACAATTTCAAAGTACACGAGTAAAAGAGTACTATCTTTCTCTTCCTAATTAATTCATTATTGTCATATTTTTATAAGTTTTCCTAGTTATGTACGAGTATGAGCTATTTATTATGTATTATCACTTTTCAGTCATAGACATTATTTTATTGATTACTATATGTATTTATTTTAGTATTTATGTATTATTGTGTATATTTATTGTATTTTATGATATAAGGGTTATAATTTTATTTAATGTATGTAATTTTACCTAAATTTAAATTTTACACGTCGTCTTATCTGCCTCACTTATGCATTCTTACTACCGTAGATCAGCTGGAAGAGATTTCTTTTTAGAGATAAGCTGTACCTGTTGTGCTATTGTTTTTTATGTGGTGTCCTATGTATAGGTATTCATGTGTGCAATAAACTGTTTAATAATAATAATACACTTTTTACGATGCACTTAATTGATTCATATTCTAAGTATCTAGTTCTAGTCTTGTTCTAGTAAATACCTACTTAAAAAAATATATTTTCCATAATCCAAATTCGTAAAATATGTGACATGTCTAAACATATTAATAATCTGTCATATTTCTAAAATAAATAAATAACCTTGAAACAAATGTCAAAAAAATATTTTGACCCTTATCATGATAAACTGCATCTTCCGTAACCTACCAGCGGCCGAGGCTGTGTGGGATTACCGTAAATCACGGGGAATAGCGATGCGATTCAGTGTGCGTTGCCCCTTACGCTAAAAATAGCCTGCGGTGCTTCGTAAATGAAATAATACTAGGAGCTGGAAAAGGACGATGGCCGAACGATATTTATAGACAAGAACGATTACCTATAAACGGTTTTTATTTTGACGTGCACTTTTTATCGGATAGTAAAAGCAACATCGTCATTGGCCATATAAGCAAAATTTTATAAAACTTTCGTTTGTATAAATTTGATCTAAGTGCTGTCAAAACATGACACATACACAGTTTTATCCAAGGATTTATGTTAATTCTCCGTCAACAAATTTGGGACGAAATAATGCAATAAAAAAGTAAGGATCTCTTGTCACTTGCACTGTGGGTTACGCAGCAAAACCAGCGCCATTATCTGAGCACCGTTAATAACAATAATATGGCTTTGTGCGAATATGTCCAACTGCGAAAAATCTCAGTGGCCGCTCCTGACTGTGGGTGTTTTATTTGTGCAGTGTATTCTCTTATTCCTTTTTGATCTTTCGAATAAAATTACGGTATTTTAACCGAGTTTGTTTAACCGTATTTTTTTTATCATTGTGCCTTTATCAGTTTTTGTCGCTGCGATATTTAGCAATCAGTGTCTATACTGTGATATTAAGCAATAATTTTTCTTTAAAATGTATCACATTATCATTATCAAGTAATATCTTAAAAATATTACTCAATGCCACTCATTCATTCATAGTCGTTATATCTTTCATCTTTTTTGAGAGACAGTAATCATAGTTTAATAAAAGTCTTATCTTATAAAGTCTTATCTACTCAATTTGTATTGTCACATTTGTTTTGTTAAGAGCATCCTCTTAAAATTATTTCATGCGAGCCAATGAACAATGTTTCAGAACTTATGTAAACAAACCCATTTGATCCTATTTTGCATGTGAACAAATTTGCAACATATTCCCATATAATAGTACCGTACCGCATTCATGCACACAAAGCTGAGTTTTCCGATATATTTTCATTAGAGTCTATACCTGTGGGTGAGACACTAAGTCAGATTTATCACTCGCTTTCTACTTCGCCGCGTTTTGAATGTCACTCAAGATGATTGCCCCCTTTTTGGCGTGTTTGCCCTCACAGTGAAAATTATTATTTTTGCACATGTCCTCAGCATTTTGTCGCAGATTCTTATCTCGCTTGCAAATTATTTCAGGGTAAATTTATACAGCGTGTTTTTGTCTTCTTTATATTTCTTGTTTATAAAAGTTATTGGGCTTAATTCTGGATGCCACTTTCTAAAGCTAAGTGTAAATTAGCAATAAAATTAAAAGGGGAGAGAAGATAATTAACTGTGTTTAGCCTTTGATCTGTCATTCAATATACCTATAAAACTTGATAAGAAAATTGATGATTTAATTTTTTTTTAATTAAGCGGACATATGCAAAAAGTCTTGTGAAAGGCGGAGATCGATTCAATGTTTACTATCTCAGGTGTTCGCAGTATACACAACAACATTATCACATACATTAAAGCCCCACGACGCTGTGAGTAAAATAACTAATTAGTTCCGAACTATAGACGCGCGTAGCATGTCAGTAAAGGGTCTCGATCCATTTGGCTGTGGGCACTATGGGCACTATGGGCATATCGATTTATGCGTGTGAACTATTGTTCGTAGAGAGGGGGCGCAGACTCCTAGGGGAGCTGGGAAACATACAGGGTGTCACGGTGTACGCTATACCAAGCATGTGATAAAATAAATTAAATGAAATATGTAAGCTAGTTTTAAGCAAGAACCTATAGCCTCTAGCGAATTTTGACCTTCACGCAGGAAACGCATGCTGACGCGTGAGTAGTCCAGCTTCAGACTATGATTGACGAAGAGGACTGGACGCACTTAGGGAGGCTATTTAACAGAAATGCTTTTTAAAAAAAAAGCAAGGTTTAATATAAAAAAAAAATTGTACCAAAATAGATACTACCTACTATTAAATTTGTTTGTCAAATGGAAAGAGTTTTGTGTGAAGAGCAGGTTATAATTTTTATGGAAATTTGCCTGATCTCAATCATCGTTATCATAGACGGAATTTATAATTATGTTTTAAGGACCGTGATTATGTAACACCCTATATAATATCCCATACTCCCCATAACGCACCCTCACACAAACAAACACACTGTTTAACTCGCGTTTAAACTTTTTTACGACAATACGACACTAAAACGTAATAAACTCGTAACTTAATAGTTACGCCGTTGTAAAACGGAACGAAATTTGGAATCGAAATTTTTATAGTAACACACTAACACGCGGATCGTAAAGTGAAATGTTTGTGACTCTTATACTATAAGGTACATACATACATGTAAGCTGCTAAGCTTAAGTTGTTCAGGTTTCGTCACACAGCCCTGATTGTAATCGATACTGGTAGCGATTTTGAATGTCTTAATTTAGGACAATTTTTATATATTTTTTACATATTAAATACTACCTGAATATTTGCCAATTTAAGTTTATTCAAAGGAAGTAACTATAACACAAAACGGTCCAGAAGTTTTTGTGTTAAATAAATAAACGGAAAACTTTTAGGTACTTAGTTACTAACAGGCAATACTTGGTCTATAGGTGCATGAGTTTCAGTGTCGGATCACAAGGTTTACAGTTCTTTTTTTTGTCTTTTTTCAGCAGGTAAGGTTTAGGGCTTTTTTTATCCTTTTTCAGTAGGATGATAACCTCAAAACCCATCACAATGAAACTACACACAAAATAAAGCTGAAAAGCAACAGGCGAATACTACAGTCGCTGCTGCATGCAGTCCGCGCGAATAGGATTTAATTCCGACAGTTTTCGCAGTGTTCAGGGCTGCCTTTTTGGTCTGACTAACCTGCGGTAACTTTTAGGTATCGAAAAAAACACCCAATTAGTCTGCATCATTGTATGCGATGATTTCACTGCGGAAAAAGAACGGCACGCGACTCGCTCGACTCTCATGTCACGTGCGTTCTTTAATATTGCCGAAACCCGACAAAAACAAAACAGGTCGAACTCTGTCTACAATACGAACACGCTTTAAATGAACATGGCGAAAAAGAAACTAACACCATCATCGTGAAATTTGTTATCGATTTGACAGTTATTAAGTACTGCTCACATTCAATGGGAACCGGGTCTTTAGTTAGATAGATGTCTGAGCTTTGGGGATTCGATCTATACGTTATGATCATCATGACACAGGAGAAGAAGAAGATCCAGAAAGTTACATTCTGCCTGGCAGCCCTATCTTTGTTGCATTGCAGAGTGTAGCTTGCAGATAACTGCAGAATGACGCCTACGCGACGAAGACTGGTTCTACAGACGTGGGCAGATAACGCGAATGCATTTGCATAAACGTCTAAGGAAGAAATTTGTTGTTAAATAAACAAGGCGCTTAGTGTAAAAGTATGTTGGAGCTTTGATTGCGCGGGAGCATTTAAACTGCTTTGAACTTTGTTGCTAAGATATGTGAAGCAGTGGCAAGTCATGCAAGAATAATAACGCAAATGATTTCATAAGATAAATACGTCTTCTTTGGTAGTGTGGGTTATCAGATCGAACGAATCTTTTGTGTCAAGTTTTTGAACCACCTCATTCAGGAATCAGTTACATCAGATACCAGGGTTCATTGGGTCGTTCAACTCGAAAACCTACTCGATAAGGAAGAAGGGACCAGTTTCATTTTCATGATATATTTAGCTACAAAAAAACTAACATGAAAAATATTTTAATACGCATATCGCCATATTCATTTCCCATGCCTAGATTCGCATTATCTTTTAATGCTTTTAATATTCTTCCAATCGTGTTCACAATCGCGTCTCGCAGATTTAATCTTTAGACCAGTCTGCGACCAGTTGTAGTATGGTAGTGGGCGACCAACCAGCCAGCCTGGATTCCTGCCCAGGGCTATACAAAATAGTAATCTATGCTCCAGGATGGACCTGGAGTTGACTACTAGAGTTTATCGTTCATGGAACTAAGGGGCATACACAACAGAGAATGGGGAATAAAGTTTGAGATATTTTTCTGCTTTTTTTTAGATAAAAGTTTGGAAAGTTTTGATTTTTTTTCAAGACTGAAAAAACTGAAATTTACTTAATTTGTAGTTGTTAGTGGACCCATAGAATTTTGGGTAATACTGTGTTTGATGATTATTAATTAAATTCTGTGAAGTTTGGGAACATAATTAAAATTTTGACAATGATAAATTATCGATTTAACCTGTTGAGGCTAGTCACACTGGATTTTACTTGTAGGCGTCAAAAGTTGTTTAATTGGTGCAAGTGCAACACACTGAGGTACCATAATTTAAGCATGCGTAGGTTTTACTTTTATAAAAATGTTCCCATATCTTGAAAATATGTAATAAAATAAATGGATCAACTTAATAATGCTAAGGTTCAAATGGTTCCATTGTATACAAATCCATTAAGTCCTATTATAAAGGAAGATTGGCAAATTGCAGTAAGCTCTCAGCCTAACAAGCCCATAAAGCGATAAGTAACCGCGAGAGTTCTGCCCACTCCGATTCGACACCGACACGCTCCGTGCTTTACAATGCACGACTTACATTACCGCAACGGCGAAATAAATTTAACTACCTACAACTATACACCTCAGATGACCCCAAAGGATCGTAGGACATATAGTACTAGTAGTAATCTGTGACGGGGATAAACACTGAAACATTCACTGTTATCTTGTTACCATTATTTCAATTGAAATTTGAACTGAAATCTCACTTTCATGCTAAAAGTTCTTGTTAAAGTCACAGTGCAGTACGAAACGTGAATCACGCACATATAAACAGAACGACTAGCTAGAATTAACTCCGAATGCGGCATGAAATGTAAACATGAGCCATCGCTGGTGCTTAAGCTTAACCGACTACACCGGCTATAAATACTTAAGGAGAAGTGAGCTTTGACGATAATCTATAAGTTGTATAAAGTGATTGTCGCGATACGTTTGCGCGCGTGACGGGGCGCGTGCGGCGACGCGGACGCGACGCACGGTGCGCGCACGACCATTGCACCCGCGCGACAGAACTAAACTCAGAGACTCGGACGGAAAGCGCAAGGGCCTTCGCCCCTTCCGAATCCGTGATCGCGCGGGATGCAGTCAAGTAAAGCGGCCCATTCACTCGCCGATGCCGATACCCATTCCGTTTAGGGGAGCTGAACGAACACCCTCCGTACACAATGACGGATGGCGGAACGCTCTCATTTTGCCGTGAAAGCGCGAAAAATGGGGAAGATTTGGGGCCGAATCACAATGTTTCACGCAAATAGCGCACTTAAAATTTCAGGGTACGAAAAAATAACAAGAAACTGCTTTGTTGTCGTTTATCATGTCATGTCATGATCGTGGAAAGTTTTGATGTGTCCTGAAACTACAGTTAGACTAAACTTTGCAACTTTATAACCAACTATATTTCACCAGTGTATAACTACCGCAGGATTTGCATGCCTACATAGGTACAGTTGGCAAAACTGCCAAACCAACAGGACAGTGAATGGTTCCCTCGATAGCTAGTATGAAAAACTGTCGGCACGGGTGCCATCTGCGCCCGAGAGGGGTTCTGCATTAGAGGGACGACATTATGCAGTAGGAGGGT
Source organism: Scrobipalpa atriplicella (assembly GCA_029255725.1). Classification (NCBI taxonomy): domain Eukaryota; kingdom Metazoa; phylum Arthropoda; class Insecta; order Lepidoptera; family Gelechiidae; genus Scrobipalpa; species Scrobipalpa atriplicella. Next base: position 28,158 of record JARACY010000988.1, on the reverse strand, counting down.
CACAGTTCGCGGCTTATCTCGTTAAATCACCCGCCACGTGAAATAATTTACACAGGACCGAAGGTAAACAACTTCCGTAGATAAAGCGTGCTTCATGAGGACCTGGTACCTCCCGCACCTCTGATACCGTTTAGCAACAATTTAGATTGCGATGAGGTTTCCTGAGGGGTGCCAAGTATTTGCTGTGCGTCTCCTGTTTATTTGAGCAACGCGAAATGAAACGTTTTCAACGGCAAACACTTGGGTCTGTTTAATTTAATTAGATCTAGGCAGAGCGTTATAAAATGATCTTTAAATAGAGCATCTAAGCAATAAACGTATCTAAGTCTGAACTAGCAGACTGAAAGCTAAATAGAAAACTTGTTTTAGGAAATATGAAAGTACAACATTAAAATTGTAAATAACTGCGTAAAATAATACAACAGTTTGGGAAATGAGGCATTTTCAATTTAGAAAACCATTTAAAGCTCGCTCATAAATGAACAAAATGTAAGAGCACTATATCCGTAAGAATGTAGAGCTTTTACAACTTCCGGAAACACGAAGATTCGTTTAAAGTTCTAGTCCAGACGATAAAACTATTTTACTCGGATAATAGGGATCTATTGTAGAATGGTAAAATCAACTTTTAGGTATCCAATATTTTTGACGTGTTTTTGACAATAAATTTGAAAGATGAAATCAAATGATTTTGACTACTTTAAACCAAATCATTGACGTGTTTTTGATAATAAATTTGAAAAATGAAATCAGTCGATTTGACCTTTCGTCATATTAACAAGGTTGCATAGGTACTATTAAATCATAGATATTGAATTCAATAAATTTGTTTTTGCTAATACATAAAAAGTGGATTATAATTTCGATTATTGTAATAATAATTAAGTGTCAAAGTTCCTGCTACCCTCTCGCATAATCCTCGAAATATTTCATATTGTAATACATAATGCGGAGAGGGTGCGTGAGGGCCGTTACGTCACTATGAATTTATACTTATCGATAATGACGTCGATATATCCATTACATTAGAGTAAGGACTGCACTATATTATTTCATTTACTAATATTTGACGAAAATTAATATTTTTGCTGAGTGGTTATGATATTAAACAATAATAGCAATTTCAAAGAAGGTAACAAAATGCTTTATGTTCTTATTTTTTTTAATCTCGTAGGATTTTGAAAGTATAAATCAAATTATAAAAGAATCTCTGATGAAATTCTTGCAAAATTAGCTCTAAGAAATTTGAATCTGAATCACTGTTTTCCAGACATTAGTTATTTTCCAATCCATTAACGGATTCTCCAATAAAAACTTAAATCTTTTCCCTGCATCGGTTTTGTTGAAACCAGCTCTGAAAACTATGCGGAAATGTTCCAACATTGTTGAGACTAATTCCCCTTTCTAAGCAGACCAAACTATTCGTGGAACATTTACAACTCTGGATCTGGACACATCACTGATTTATATGGAAGACGTGAGAATATGATGTTGCACTTTGATGTCACGGTTTTTACGCTACTGTTTCAACTGGCTGAAGATCTTTTTCAGATTTTATGGATGTAGGGTTTTAGTAGGTATAAAAGCTCTATGAAAGCTAAATGGAGTGATATTATTCACATGGGAGAGAGAGGCATATTCACAATTACACAACGATGAGCAATCCCATGCCATTTATGATAGTAATTCAATGCATTCATATTTTTTGCATTTGCCCTCCTAGTCCGTTTATTTTTGTTTTTAAGCAATAAAAAGATAGTTCTAAAAGTGGTAGACGACGATTTAAATAGAATTCAAATATTTCAAATAAATGATACATTTTGGCATTATCCACCACTTTCTTTTTTATTAAAAACTGTCTTGCTAGCTTCTGAAAGATCTCAATCGAAGTTGGATCAAGCTAACGAAGCATTGAACTCATAAGGCGCGATTTACGAGGGCATAAAGAGTACAGTTTAATAAGTAGAATTTTCAACAGGGGTCGCCACCAGCCCGCCTGGGTCGTAAAGCAAAACGCTGATGGACGATCGCTTGAATGGTAGGAGAAAGGAAAATGGCCGATTCTTTACATTGGGAGGGTTCCAGAGGCCATTTCGGCGGTAACTGAAATTTCTGGAAAATTATTTTCCCGTTTTAACCGACAGAATAGAGTAAGGAACTGTTCAAATAGAAAAGTTCTAATCCTTGTCACTCATGTAATCATATCATACTAATTTGCAATTTCTCACAGTTCAAAATATTCCCCATAAGCATATCATATAAGTGCTTCTCAAATGGATATCTAAACATCCCAATCACAAGTTGTCAGCAATCGATCATCGCCTGATACGTCCCCATGTTGAACATGAACACATTTTTTCCCTCAACCGTTTCGTATGTTGACGGAAGAGATAGGCAATAGGCATCACCAGTAGGCGAGTGGATAGCTGGATAAACAAACTGTTGCGATGAGATGCAGCTGCCGAATGACATTTAGGGATCCAGATCAAACGTGCCTCTTCGGGACTTTCAGTAAATAAGCAGATTATGATTGTTTAGATAGCTACAGAGAGTTGCTTTGAGTTTTGGTTACAAAGCTACTGCAGTAATTTATTTATTTATATTATGGACCTCTTTTCTATGAATAAATTAAGATTGTCGACTCTACGCACACAAAAGGAAAAAATAACAAGAGATATTATAATAATTTACTTAAATTGACTATATACCTAATCATTTTTTTATGGTCATTAATTAATTAACTATTGCACACCCACAATATCAACATGTTAGAAGATTAAAACAGTGTAAGTATCTAATAAAACTCCCATATTCTAACTTACAATATCATAATCGAAGTCTGAGTATAGACACTACAAAGACCGATTCTCTCCTCCGACAGTAAACTAACTACAACCTCTTTTTACTCCTCTCGCAATCGTAACACAATATGGCATTTGGTATTCGTGCTGAAGCTGCACTGCTGCTGGCTCCATACAAGGCTCGTCCAGGTAAGGAAGGCTGCCCCATTGTAGTGGGTAATATGGCGGCATGGCGATCCTCCACGTACGTTCACCCACGGGAAAAACTGGCCGGGGCTAAAATACTGGTTTCAAAGCTCTCACTTTTGTTACTAAACTTAGATTTGGTTAGGGATTTGATCGAAAAGAGCACGGAAAGTAGAGCGAAGTACTGGTCACCAGGCAGTCAACGTTTAAAAGAAGAACAATGTAGCTTCAAAACAAAAAAATAAATAAAAAGAAAGTTTTATAAAATGATTTCAAAACATCGAAGTTGAATTACTTATTAAGAATAAATCCATCAGGCTTACGGTAAAGAGTCACGACATAAGACGCACAATAAAAATTAAAACCCGTTCTATACATCATCATCATAAGCAAGTAATAGGTATACATTTGGTCGCACGTGCGCGATGGAGGGAGCTGAGTGTTCCACTGGGTTCTAATCCTTTCATTGTAGCTCCCCAGGAAAACTTGTCACCCTAAATATTAAACAGTCGCACGGTGCTGCGGTATTATACAGTCTGTACTATAGTTTTGAAAAGGGCATGTGATAAATCAATGGTGGGATACAAATTATTTACCTGTTAGTGTGGATTTTTTGATACAGTGGAGATATAAGGAAGGCGACTAAAGGATGCCGATGAATTAAGGAAGTGCTATCGTAGTAAGTAGAAGTTTCTGCCTACTTTGGGGATCATAGGCGCGTGCTTATATGAATGTATGTTTGAGATTATAAAGATACAATGCATATTATGCGCTCCTAGCTCAAATTTGAACTATGGCTTTAGTTTAGTTAGGCAAACCCAACCTAGACCAAAGACTGAAATTAGAATCAACTTACTTTAAGTCTGGTTACAGAATATATTATAGTAGGTACTAGGGCAACTAGGGTACTGGTCAAATCTTAAGAATAATATGTGTTTTGTTTGTCAAACCTCGGAGCATTTAGAAACACTGGTTTTGAAGCGAAGTAGAATTATCCTGGGAGCGTCTGGCGGCAACCATTCAACCGCGGAGGCAACGAAATGACAAACTGACAAACAATGGTGCGTTCGTCTTTTGTCGTGAGTCAGGACTTGACGTGACATCCGAGCATTGTCTGCGTAATCAGGGAAGCATTGACCGGGACTCCTGTGATCCCGAAGAGGTCCCTACTCCCTATTCTTGTAAACAATGCCTCCCTTATCCTAAAGAGCCTTCTTTCACTGCCTTTTGAAGACAGATACCTACAGGATCCGTAATTTGGCTGCTATTGTATTTAACTTCCTCCCTCATGGTATTTTGTAAGTCTCTTTAGATATAAAATTTTCCTACACCATATTGCATAACAATGCTGTAACGGATGTCGTAGCACCTACGTTCGATTGAGATCATAAGTTGTCTCAAAACATTGCAATGTTTATAGTAGGTTGGTATTGGTATCAGAATTAAGTATCTATTGTGCACTCATTTATAGGCATTCTTCAAAGTTTGAAGTACCATGAATGAGAATGTTTCTGGGAAAAGCGATATAGGATAGGAAACTCATTACGAACTGCGTTTTGAGAACAGTGAAACGGTTTTGTTTACTATTAGTGCGGGGTGCGGGTATAAAACCACGCTGAAACGGCGACGCTGCACGCGAGATGCAAGTTCAAAACGCAGTCTTTGTTTACTAACATAGAACATGAGTAAACGCGTAATGATGACCATCATCTCGGCAACGCGCCAATAGAGGGCGCACCTAAAATAGAGGTGTCACTGGACAGCAAGAGAATTATAGCCGCTAACTCCTGCGGTAGGCATTTCCGATCTTCCGTTATATTAACCACCCGATTTACGACGCTTCCAACCACAGACCGTTGTCTGTCCGGTCTGGTGCATTTCAATTTGGACGCGTTATTATCCAGAAGTGGATGCGCTCGGAAAGTGAGCCTATTTATAAACCTCACTAGCGACAGGGCTGCCGTTCACTTAATCTCGTCTAGCTTTAAAGTGCTTGTTAATTTGGTAGGCTGATTAATGACAAATTTTCGACGGGTTGCCTTCACTTATTTCCTAACTCTCACAGAATTTATGTTGGTGATAAAATAAGTAAAGAAGATTGATGCCGCATTTTATCTGATGCACTCTACAATTTTGTTTACGCTTGATGTAACTTGATCACAAAAGAGTATGTGGCGTAAGGTGGTAAAAGTTTATGGCTATAAAAATATCCTGTTGTAAGCGAAAGAGTTCAATTTTTGACAAATATAACAAACTCTACATCTTCCAAAAATAGGAACTCATAAGTCCCCTTGGCAGCCCTTAGGTGCAGTTGTTTTGCTAGTTCAGTGGGTTCGTGCTGTGTTGGTTACCGCGTTGAGAAATCGCGGTTGTCGGGTAGATAACTACGATCCAACCCACTCAACATAGCTCTACGATCTGCGATAAATTGTAAGGTAATTTTAAAATAGCTAGTAGACCTATACTGGGTTGGGTATAAAAAAAATTAGTGACACAACTTTAGGATGTGAGCCTACCCATTAAAATGAACAACTTCAAAATATTTTTTATCCATTTCCTATTTGAAATTTTTGAACCTTTGCACAAAATGTTATAGAATTGTTGTGATGGATATAATTTTCATTACAATTTTATTGTAATTACCGAAATTAAAAGTAATAGAATAGGTAAAATCATAATAAATCGTCATTATCAATGATTAGATTAAAAACAGAAACATAAACCAGACTCTACATTTTGATAATAATTTCAATCAATATTTATACCTAGATAATGTTAGGTATATTTACCGGATGTTTCATCACTTTTTTTAATAAAAGGAAATAATATTTTGAAATTAAAATTATGGACTATGTCCTACTTGAATTATAATATTTAATATTATATTCTATTTAAATGTAGTCAATCACCTACTTAAACATTTTGATGAACGCCATCTAGTACAATCCTTCATTACTAACTATATCACAAGAGTTCCGCTACTCGACGGTAGAAACAAAATCAGAAGATTATTTCTAATGATATTCAAAAGCGTATAAAAATTGATGCCATTATTTAATTTATTTTAAAAAAGTTGAAATAAATAAAAACTCACCTATTCGCTGTTAAAGTTGTCATTTCGACGGAGTTTCCGCAGGCCGTCAGAATTTCATCGCTGCTGCCACCTGTTATCCGCTGGACGGAGCTCAGAGACCCGTCGTCGCCCGAACCTTTCCCGGCGTTCGACGCATTGCCGATAGATGGCGCCGCTCGCTGTTTTGTAGCTTGCTTGTGTCTGCTAAGCGCGAAAAATAGCGCCAACACCGCCTTGAGTTTTGCGTCTCGGATGTCGACTGCAGTCACTTGCTCCAACCCTTGCACTTTTTGGGCGTGGAGAAAATCCAAACAGCACTGGACGTTTTCCAACTGCAAAGAGAAAAAAAAGATCTTTAGGCAAAGAAAATGTAGAGTCAATTCTCTTTTGTAATTGAAAAGCTCTTATTTTTAATAAGTATTTTTGATTTGTAGAGGCTTTGCAAGTAGGTACCTATAACGCTAATAAGTACTACTAATAAAAAAAAAACGTTGAAAGTAGAGTCGATCTTATAAAGCACATGGTATCATAAAAACCGCAATAAAATTTTCAAATCTCCAAATCTCATAAATAAACCAGATAAATGAACCAGATTTCTATTGAGCATTCAGTCTTCTTCTTTCATGTCGGCAAGAACACGGGCTGAATCTTTCAGTAGCAAAAATAGATACGAGGTGTCAAATGATTTTATTGCTAATAAAATAATCGAATATCGCAAGAACATTTCGCTACATTGAAATGCGTGCGCGCTCCATCCAATACTTTCCTGCGTGGCGTACGCAATGAGCTTATCGCATGTATCAGTCCTTGAACAATAACAAGACACTGGCCGGTGCCAATAATACAGTAAATGACAACAGTTTTAATGAACGTGGCACAAGGAGATCTGTCATAAATGGTGTTGGTGCTATGGTGGCAGCGTAAGTCCTTTTTTTCGGCGCATTCATTTAAAGCCTTGTCGTGCCAATACATTTTTATTTTATACGTCTCTTACATAATTATCAGCTCGATTGACGAGCTTCGGACCGGCTTTGATAATGGTTCCAGTCCGGAGCCGATTTTTCGAATCCTTCGATTCGAATCGAAATGCGCAATACGCATACGAAAGAGTAACATATAAAACGATCTCAAGATTGAGAGCAATATTAAGTATGGATTTGACAGGCCATTATGTACTGAAATTACATTTCTGATCCGAACTCAAACTCGCTGTCAGTCTCAAGTGCTGATTATAAATACCGGCCTAAGGTTACCTACTCTTTCATTATGCGAATTTTGATTCGAGTGATTCAAATATACGCCCTCCTGGTTTTAGGTTGATTTGCGTCAGTTTCATTAGGTTTTACCGATAATAAGTATGATGATTTCGAGAGGTCATCTTATTTAGGATATTGATTATTATTTTGTTGGTAGGTTTATGCAAATTGCAATTAGATTTTTGTTATGAACGGGATTATTACCACGATTATGTTTATTGTTATGTTTATTGTGACCATGGAGTTTGAAACAACTCCGAAATATCGAGGTAACAATAAACATAATCGTGGTAATAATCCCGTTCATAACAAAAATCTAATTGCAGTGAACAACCGCGAAAGTCTCAAAACTTATATTTATGCAAATTTTTGTAAAAGTTACATCGAAGCATTCGTTAAAGATGTTCACTAGAAGAAAAAATAGGTAGGTATAAGTTTTTCAGGTTTATGTCGTTCGTAAGCGATTAAGAGCTTGTTGCTAAAGAAAAAAATACCACAGTTTAGATAAGTAGTTAACAAACTAAGTATCTACAAATGCAGTAAATAAACTCAACTCTACTATGAATTCACTGGGCCACTGCAAAGTACGTACTTTGCGGTTGCCAATTCGTATGCGACTCGGCACATGCCACTGCCGTGTGAATGGAATCGTGCCTATTCATAGAAAATACCTTAACAGCAACTCCAAGGAAATGGGCTTTGCGATTTTAAAAGCGTAAGATAAGTAAATAGAAGAATGGTGACTACTTTTAAGAGGCAATTTGACCAGAAAAACAAAAGAAATGGGAAATAACTCCCTGGACATCGTCGAACGATTTGATCAAATATTCTTATCTTCTTGGACTCTAGTCGGCAATTTCCATTTTTGTCTCTATTCATTATATTTTCGAAATAAAATACACTTATTTCGGGGTAACATAATGGTAGCTTAATAAATAGCGTAGGTAGTGGATTTTCACAACTCCAAACCTTTGACTTTGACTGTTTTATTTTGATTAGGTACTTGATTCACAAAGAGAAGGATAATCCATAAAAATCTGAACACAGCGATTTAATTATTTTTCAGCCTGCAGCAGCTGTTTGCATAATCCTCCAGAACCGCAGTGCAGTTGCATATTGGCAGTACTTAACTCATTGGTGATTGCAAAACAGTTGCTCCGGCGCCGGTCCATATAAGGCGGCTCTCGTAGGTCACGGCGCAACCCCGGACCGGCCAAGGATTTCATTAACACTACTGGAGTTACCAACTGCAGTTACGAGTCATACGGGATGGGAATGGGACGATAGAAAACCATCGAAAGTTCCTACAGCTTTTCTTTCCGGGCATACTGTAGGAATCGGTAGAGGGAGATGAAAGTTTCTGTGTATTGCAAATTAGACGAAAGACAAGGATATAACTGCCTCTGTGCGATCAAGTGGTTCAAGTCGAGTCTTGTCTGTCGGGCTCAGACCATTTAACAGAATATTTTAGATCAAGTGGGATAGGGATAAAGTTTTTTTTCTGAAAGCTATGCAAGTACCGTTCCAAGACAACGGGAACCAAACCGCACCCATTTCACGGTTTAAACTTACTTAAGTAGCGGCTATGCATTAATAATGCAGTGAACTACTTATTGTTGGTTCTTGTGACATTAAAACCTTAGGGGCATGGCATTTAGGAAGCGGTGCGGTGCCGGTGCGTCGTCAATGCGTTGTTTTTGTATAGAAACTTCAAATCAAGCTGCGCTGCGCAGACGTAAATTACATACAAAATTGACACGCCTCCGCCTCGCCCGCGCCGCACCGCTTCCTATTTGTCATGCCCCTTAGATATCATTTAATACTTCACTAAACCATGACGGGCGCAAGGGGTATGACATAAAAACCAACATTGCATAAATCCATAGCCTATAATTTTTATCACAGTTGGGTGATACCTACAAGCCCGGATGGTGTAGTGGATAGGGCGGCGGCCTTCTGTGCAGGAGATCGTGGTTCGAGTCCCACCACGTACCAATATGTTTTCGGTTTTCGAATTTCATATGTACGTTTATTCGGCGCTTTTACGGTAAAGGAAAACATCGTGAGGAAACCTGCACACACCTACGAAGAAATTTAATCAAAGGTTGTGTGTAACCTAATCTAGGATTGGGTCTGGTTTCCCTTCTGGGTTGCGGAGGTCAGATGGCAGTCGTTCTATGTAAAAAGCAGTACCCTCATTCAATAACCTAGATTAGGTAGCCGACCCCGAGAGATACTGGAAAAAGGCTAGGAAGATGATGGGTGATACCTACAAAGCAATCAAGACGAAATGTTCGCAATTTAGTAAACTTTAAAAATCCAAAAGGAATTTCCGACATGCCAGTAAATAAACCTACCTATGATAAGTGTACTTTAATTAACTTCTTTTTATAATCAACTATTGTTTTTTGTTTTTATTAGATAAACATGGACGTCTCTATTGCGACATAAACAGATGATGATTGTATTTGAAGATGTGTCAATTACATTCTAATTTTGAATACTGTTTTAAACAGCAGTCGGGTGCACAGGTACGTTTTTAAAGTGCGTTGGCTGTTATACCTACTTTTCCATATCAGTTGTCAAGCATGAAGGACGGGGGTTTCACCTTGCCATCTTACCACACCCGGGGCGACGTAAACGTGCCTTCGTCTCGTCACGCCGGATTTAAATATTTTGAATATTTCACCGCATTGTATTATTACACATGATTGTATTACAGATTAATCGACGAGAAGTCCGTCGGCATCTCAATGTGGTAGCAATGCGAGACATTGAACGAAACACGAGACATGAAAATATTAATTTTTAAACGGTATTTAATCTCTCTGGTCGTTTCGCAGTTCTTAAACGTCTGCCAAGTAACAATATAACATTAATACATTCATTATGTTATCATTATAAGCTTACCTCTCAACAAGCAATAAAACCTTTGCTTTATCCGGATTTCGATAATTATATACAGCACCTTTATTTACGGTTATCTTTACATCTTAAGTACCAATATAATCACATTAAAATCATTCCAGTCACAGCAAGTCGGAATTTTTGCAAAAAAGTGATCTTAATTTGGTCCGGGCCCCGCAATTCTCGTGATTCGCGATTGCGTATAAATTAACCCTTTTTATTTTATTTTATTTGGTCGTTTATTTTACTTTGATCTGTTGCGGAGGATTGCGTGAGAGACTGATCGGGTTCGGGTAGGGTTGTAAACTTTGGAAGATCAAAAAGAAATTAATATCGTCTTTCGTGGCGGACTTTGACGATTTGTTTTATGGCTAACAGCTTTCCGGTAAGTAGTGTAATCAGCTGTGTGATATTTTCTCACGAGATGCTGAAAGAATTTTTAAAATCGGTACAGTAGTTAGGAATGTACTTGACAAAGCTTTCCTCTTCCGTAGACTTTCAACTAATAAAGCCACTAACTATCCTAAATACATATTATGCAAAGTAAAAGGATAAAATATCATTTTTTGCTCTCTACGAAAACTTATGATTTTTGTCTATAACCCTACATCCGGTCAGGCAACACCATATTCTGCAGGACCTCGACACACATGCGCCTGCGCGCCGTGACCTGCGCCCCACTAACGGGATGCACTTGACTTTCAGCTCTTACGTATGCACATGCGCATGTGTGCCCACACAAGTTCGCCGCTGTAGAATACGATTGCGAATACTGACCAGCGGGCAACTTGTGTTGATTGTATAGTATATACTCCTCCATACAAGCCTGTCACTGTGACATATGACTGTGCATACAGACCAGTTGCAACTTGTGTGGATTGTACACTCAGATAATCAGATTGCAGCCAAGATAGCTCGGCTGGATTCGGACCACGGCTGCCATAAAGAGAATCCTTTGTTTATAAGGCCTAGTTAAGTAAGCGGTATTTTTAGCCGCAGTTGCAATTTCACGGTGGTGAATTGGTTACTTGAGTCCTTTTAAATCTACACTTTTAATATAAAGATAAAAGTAAAATTGCATTTTTTTTTATGATCATGACTCATGACATGGCTCATGAATATATTGGGACTACAATCACCGTTTTAAAAAAACCTAGGGAATAACATAATTTAGGCAATTTTTTACCTTTCCTCCAGAAGAGGAGTTAATTCGGGTAAAACTGCCATCAGGATAACTATTTTTTAGAAAAGCCGTGTCAGAAAGTGTGAAAGTTATAATAATCATCATCATTGTGGTAAAATAAATTGGTTCCATAAAGCATATCTTTAGTGCTTTGTCACGAGTTGACTATTTTGTTCCAAGAGCTCATTATTATGCCAGTCGTTGTCACTCCCTGCTGGGCAGTTTGTCTGGGCAATATCATGAATGCACTTAAAAAAACAGTATTGCGGAAAAAAAAAAGGTTGTCCGTTATCCTTGTACCGTAAACGTTTCTTTCCTATTAAGGGCCGTAATACATCATGATAAGGGCTGGGACCCTCGGGGCTAAAGGACATAGTAAGTGGGAGATAGGAAGGACAGCACGACTGTCACATTCGGTCACGCAAGAATGTGACATTATGGTTCGGTAGTGTATCGTGTAACGGTCGTGTAAATGGTTTTATCTACTATCATAGAGTAATGTTCGAATTATAAACGTCAAAACGAATTTGTATTGACGTACTTTACAAACGGTATGCTGAAAAAATTAAAAAGTTTACTTTTCGTTGCACTTTCCCCATACAAATTCTAACAAAGATGCAACGAAAAGTAAAATGTCCATAGGCATGGAAGTAAGGGAAGGAACAAATGCGCAATCGATATCTATAATCGGTAACTTAATGCACAATCGATATCAACTTAATGCACAATCGATACCAAAAACCATGTATCCAGTTATAAATTAAAACTAAACAGCCCACGTGAAGCCCACAGAGCATGCGCGACACATGTCAAAGAGGATATAAAATCACTATGTTTAAGAGTCAGCACTTCCATACTAAAATCAGGATTATGAGTTTGGTTCCTATTCTCTAACAATGAGGAATCGTTTTCATACAAAACATCACAAAACTTTTTTCTATGGAGGCCAATCATGGCGCCACTTGATTATTGTGTGTATGAATAGAAATAATTAATTTCGTGGGAAATTATTTGAAATTATTTATTTTGAGCCTAAAAATATGTGATAGTACCAAAAGAAGATATTTAATACTTATATATATGAGTGTGTGTATGTGTGTGACGGAAATGTATTGCACATTAATCATATACCAACAAAGTTTAGGAAAACAATGGGATAGTTCGCTTTCGGAAAACCTGTAAGTAAATTCATTTTCAACGTATTCAATTCAAGTAGATAAAATAGTGTATGAAGCTGCACATAATTAGGTATTACAATGCTCGTTACTATTTTGAAATTCGCTGCGCTCATTTCAAAAAACACACTCGCATTGTAAAACCCTTCGTTATGTAGGAGCTTCATAAACTACTATTATGTAGCTTCTATTCTATATGACTTGTTCGATGTCGTCAAAGGTCATTATAATTAGATTGGAGATATTTGGCTGTGATTTTTGGTTTGAATTTGACCATGGTGTAGAAATATTTTTATGTGTTTTTATGTTGCTTATAGTGTTTTGATTTGACGTTATAGGACCCATGTCTACAGAGGTTTGACTTTGTAGATAATATTATAATCTTGCATTTAAACTGCCAAAACAATGAGCTGAGTGATTGCAACACTTTTAGATTGGCAAATAAAAAGAACAATCTACAAAAGCAATACCTCAAATTGCAGGATATCTTAGAGAATAACAATTATCTTGATAATTATGGCCATATGATAGTAATTGTCGTATAATGAACCGACTTCTTCTACGCTTATGTATGTTTATTGAGTAGGTAGTTTAATAATTACTTTGTGTACCATTAAATCATATTTGTACAACCTGCAGGCTATGATCAATCGATATTATATTTAGCGCAATCATTATTTCAACCGCCATACTTTTTACAAATTAATTATTTACCCAAGAATTCCTTAATCACCAATCAACAATTAACGGAATCAATTATTTCTGTATTGGGACAAAAATAATTATTGCTTTTGAACAACTTTTATCTTGACCACCTGGGGTACTTTTTTAAAATTACAATTTATAAATTGATGTACATCGCGGAGCCAGTTAGCAGTTATCATACTGAGAAGATTATTATACTAATCGGCCGAGCAATGTACGTACCTACATCTAAGGGCTGCAACACACCTGCGTTACGTTCGGCAACGGAAACTTCGGCGGCCATCGGTCTATCGGCGCGCTGAATGACTACGGTCAATAATATGGCGCTATAAAAGGAGTTATCGTAATACATGGTGTTAGTAGTGTTAGTGTTATACAGGGTGTTAGGGGAAATGTATAGGTACTCACGGAATTTTCGGCTCGACTGAAGGTTAGACGCTACGCGGCGTAGCAGTGAACCTCCCGCAGATGTGTTGTAGGCAATGCAAAAATCATTATCAGCAGCGTGAGGTGTGTTGCTGCCCTAATTGTATTTTAGCTTGTAAATTACAGTATTATGAAACAGGCTCCAAAATTGAATCGAAATTCTTACCAGAGAGATCGGAAATGTGTAAGAGTAACCCAGTGACATTATCGAGGCGGTTTATGTAAAGGGTCGTGTTACGAGATTCATTATACCTGCGTCCAACATTTACGCCCATAGTCCATTAAACACTTTCCCTCGGTATTTTGAGCTACCTTCTCCACGTAAAGCCTCGTTTGGTTTAGCTTTGTTTTACTTTTATTACTTTACTTATGTTGTAGAAGTGCGGTAAAAGTGGCTGGTTTTCTAAGTCCGAAACGTTTATCTTTCTTTTTTCATAGTATAACATAACATTCCTACTCCCTCGGAAATACTTAGAGTGGAGCTCACTACTAGCTAAAGCGGCTTTTAAACCCACAAAACATTTCACTTGTAAACCATTTCAAAATTTAAGGGTCCTTACCTACCGTGCAATATTATGAAAAATGTTAAAGTATTTCTCACGGCACTCCAATGGGATCTTACAATGTTGTCGTACAAGTACCGTTTGAACAAAACGAGCTCTCATTTGTGGATTGGTTCCGCCGACGTTTGTGGATACTTAGTACTACAGTGGTGTCGATTCGGATTGCGATCGACTTATATCTGGATTATTTTTTTGTTTTCTTCTTCTTCTGTTGTGTGGGTTTCGAGTCGATCGACCCGATATGAACCCTGGTGTCAAGAGTTTTTAAACCGCCTAATACCACAGCTAATAGGCCTCTGACAATTCTGACATGGTTTCTGTAACGACCATTATCAAAGACAGCGACCGGGACCGAAGGCTTAACGTGCCCTCCGAAGCACAAAATTCGTTCTCTTTTCGGGCAATGTCTTAACCAAGTTTCTGTCTTAAGAGAACAGGAAATGGACGGCAGCATAGACGGACTTATTTCGTTCTTGTCAAATATGAGATGTTCATTGTTCAAGAACCTATAGGTATATATGGATATAAGTATCTACTTATAAGTTGTAATCTGAAAGAGTATCGACTAAATTCTTTGAATTTTTTTAACTGACAGGATTAAAATAAGTCCGGCCAATGCTGCCGTCCTTTTTTGTTCTCTCATGACCATGACAGAAAATGACAGGCATGGGCTTATTTGAGTAAAGTCGTAGGCAATTCAAATCGACACCAGTACCACCTCGACTGGACTGCCCGAAATACAAGTGAGCTAATTTGTTTTGTGTACGACAGATTTATTGCTGGCACTCATGCTTGCTTTACATTAGTAACAAGTTTGATTGTAAAAAAAAAACTCACATGCTGGTGCTGGGCTTTTTATCAAGTGGGTTTTTCGAGTCCAACAACGATCCGATGAATCCTGTTGTCAGAGTTTTCATACCGCCTAGTCTAGTAGCACAGCTATTAGGCCTCCGACATGGTTACGAATACGAACACTATCATATACAGCGGTGGCCGGGACCGACGGCTTAACGTACCCTCCGAAGCACGGAATTCTTTTTATTTTCGGACAATCTTTGGCCGATATCAACTTTGTGTCACCCCCGTGGGAATCGAACCCACGACTACCGGATCAGGAGCCCATGACACAGACCACTAGACCACGGAGTCAGGCATGTTAAGCTGGGAGCGATAGAGCCTTCCTGCCGGTACACCCATTTTTTTTTTATCAGGACGTTGACGTTCTGCCTTCGCCTTAAATCCCTTTAGGCGTAATTTTATGTAAATTAAGGTGTAGTAATTCTTAACCTTTGCCCTCTGAATAGTCCAGCAACTATACCTAACATTATTCATAACCTACATAATTATAACCACCGGAAATTCCTCGGCCAAGGGTCAGCATTGTTGGCAGTTTCACACCATGTTTGTTAGGCAGTAAATTCACTATTGGCCCTAACCTCACCGGCACCCTTTCAACAGTTCGAGATCCATTGCTCCAGGTTACGAAGACGAGTGACTCTCACGTCATACGAAAGCAGCAATGTATGTTAATAATGATGCAAGTTAGAGTGTATGTGTAAAGTTAGGACAATTGCTTGCAAATTGCAGACTGCCTGGTGAATAATAAGCTATTAACGCAATAAACAGCTGTTGAGCTCGAGGTACTTAAAGATTAAAAGTTTTGGGAAAATGCAGGTATTCCTATTTGGAATGTGAAAGATAGATAGATAGATAGATAGATAAAACGTTTTATTCACAATTCTACAAAACACATGTACATTTTAAATAGTTTAAGTGCACAAAAATAGTATGAACAAATTAAAATGGTTCTTAAAATATGCACATGTTAATGAAATGTTAATGAAATGTTGAAAGGTTAGGCTTATGCACCTAAGTTTCCTTTGCCTAGTATTTTTATTAGATAAATATGTACAGTTATTAAGTATGTAAATAACAAAATTAATAAGTAGGTAGGTAGTACCTAACAGTAAATTGGTAGATAACAGTCTGGCATATTAAGACAAGTACCTAAGTATTTTTTATTTTCTGACTGACAATTATCAGATCGATGGTTAGAACAAAATTGCATTTTTTTTTTCATTATTCGTGTCGATCGATGAACAATGCTCATATTATATCCATTATGTCGTCAAAAAAGGCTAGACTTTTAAATCATCTTCCAGAACAAAGCCTCCAAAACTCGCACGGAATCTTAATAGGAGCTGGTTTGAAAGTGGGTTTCCCCGCCATATTGGGGAAGGATAAGAAATCCATCAAACATCTGACGGCTGGTCACGTCCCCGAATTCCAAATGCCGACCGATATATAGCTCGAAGGTTAGTTTTGGAGCACCCTTAAATCTACTTGCATGTGAAAATATTTCGAGAATGTATTTCTAAATGTAAGAACGCAACGCAAGATCGCAACAATTTGACGGAAATGATCATGTAGTGAATTTTTTTGCATGAACAATTTGGATGAACTGTCAAATAAGTATAACTGTTAAAATAACCCAATGATAAAAAAATTGCCTGTCAAATGCAAAAGCAAATGCATATTGCATTTAGTATTTGAAGTAGATTCAATAATGAACCTTCATTGTGAACTTTATAGACTCTGCTCTGGCCTTCCAAATGAGCCTACATGCATGACACATCTTGGAAAGTATTTTAATGAAGAACAGCAGGCCGATCGGATTCCTGTCCTACAAAGCTCTTCTATGTGCAACATGCATAATTAAGTAATCAGATTGGAATCCACTCTGATAATCGTAGCACTACTAGTGCTAATACCAATAGATAATAAATTGCTTTAGCTAGACTATTAAACTAAAACTTATTAAACTTCTCCATAAAATACCGCATTTCTTGTGTTGACAGCGAAATTTTAAGGACAGTGAAATCCGTCAAATATTTATTTTATAGCTTTTCCATAATTGCTATGTGGAGGAAACGAACAACCATATTCCTGAAAACTACCCAACTAAGATTCTAAGATTTCCCAACACCTCCCGCATTCTGATAATAATAATAATTATTGAAAATCAATCGGCTAAGTAACTCCCCGGTCAAGTGGGCTTGACCTCCACTGCCCCAAGCCACAGGCATCCAATATCCAAGTTCAGGGCTAAGCAAATACCGTACACGTGTGTTTAGGTACGTACACATGCAAGCTAATTCACTAAAAACCAAACACATGTTCGTTCAGATTTCAAACGTGCATCTCGTTTTGATACATAATATTAATATTGGATTCATGTTCGCAGAATGGGTTAAGTTCGTTCAGTGAATTTAAATAGAAGTAAGTGATTTGCAAGAGGATTAGGTTGTTTTACAGGCAGAAGAAGTTTTCTTTCGGTTAG
Organism: Scrobipalpa atriplicella; assembly: GCA_029255725.1. Classification (NCBI taxonomy): domain Eukaryota; kingdom Metazoa; phylum Arthropoda; class Insecta; order Lepidoptera; family Gelechiidae; genus Scrobipalpa; species Scrobipalpa atriplicella. The sequence continues at coordinate 10,543 of JARACY010000988.1, read as the reverse complement.
TGGTCAGAGAATCAAGGTATTATAATATACCTAAGCCATCAAAAGCTAAAGCCAAACCAAAATAATTTAACTTAAAATTTGTTAGTGTAGTGAAAAAATAGTTCTATTATAACTACAAAATAAGGATAACGAATTAAAACCGCAAATAGATATTTTAAATTAAAAGCATACGTAATCATAATAACCTACTTCTAGTAATTTATACGCGAGCGAGAACATTATATTTTTAATACAAATAATTCATAACTGTATTCCCAGAATACACGTTACAAGATGTCAATGTCATGTGGTATGCCATAGTATTTCATCCAATATTCCATCAATTTGATTCCAAGAAATAGGGAAACTTATTTCTCGAACAAAACACAAGATGAGGTAAACACTACAATGTGACCTATATTCCAGTCCGGATATTGGAGTAGGCGAGGATGATCCCATCGGACGTGACAATTGAGCTGTAGACGGAGCCGTGATCTCATCATACTTCTAACACAGTTCTAGAATAAAGGATAGCGCCAAGGAAAATACTCCTACAGGAAAACCTATTCTAGACTGTCAAAGAGGTAAAGTCGATACTAATAAATTTTACGACGGTTAGATAGAAACAAAACATGAGTGGTAAAATAAGGATGATTTTTGCTGTGGTTAAGCTTAAAATCTCAGTCATGTGAATCAAAATAACCTTAATAGAAATGCTAAGGTCAAGTCGATGACCTTATAATCCCGACAACACTATGAAGAAAAAGTCGCACAATATCCAATATCCATTTTTTTGTCTTGCACAAAAAATACAATGGAGTAAAAGAAAGTTTTATGATATTCAGAAGCTAAGTTCTTGCAAATATAAATATTGAATTCAATTCTTATGATAATATTTTAATAATAATCTATAGTTCATTTATTATACCGTGAGAAAGATAAGGTATTTGGCTTAAGGAAATGATAGTGTCATAGTTCATTATTATAAGTTTGTAAGTAAGTAATGATGGTGATGATAAGTGGTACTTGACTTGACGCTAGTCTAGTGAAGAGTTGACCGAATTAGAGGCGACGACGATAGAGAAAGCTAATTTCAGATGTTTAGTTTAGTAGTAAGTACGTAAGTTTTTTTAGCTGTAAACTCGATTAAGTTTACTTAAAAGTAGATTGTTTGCAAAATCTATAAATATCCCTCCTTCGATTTAATTTTAGCTGCTAAAATAACAAGTATGGCAGACCTCAGAATATAAGTTTATTTATTGTTCGCCGATTCGTCGAATTCACTTGGAAATATTTTGCAATAAGTGATTCCTACGCAACTGTTGCTCATTGCTCTTACAATTCCCAGAATGCCTAAGCAGACTTGTCAAGTAATTTTGTGTTTGACAAAAACAATTTTAAGTGCATAGAATTAGTTTGACCCAATCATTGATTTTTCTAGAGATATGAAATGCGAGATTTGAGTAGATTTTTCTACTATGACGTATTAGAATAGCAGGCTCAATAGTTATAAAATATGTTCATTTATTCTATTATTTTAGTATCTATCTATAGTAGTGAATAGTTAACTACCAGTAGTTAATGACAACGATACCCGATTTCCTTCATTAGATTAACGTATTCTTCGAACTTCTTGTATCAAACTTTTAGCAAATTTCTTTCCACGTATTGTGATAAGAAATACATTACATGTTCATATTGATTACTTCAGAATACAATAATCTTCATAATGATTTTTTTATGAAATGAAAAAAAAAATTACTTCCCGATACAAAATGACCACCTCCATTACAAAATTTGTACGAGAAAGTTAAATATTTCTATAAGAAATCCAAACTTAGTCATTGTATAGAATCATCTAATTGTTCTTATGATTCCCAGAATACCTTTAGACTTGCGATAAATTACACTCAGCAAAAACGACTGACAATGGTGGTCTGAGCAATACATTGAGTAACCAGCTTTTGGATGATAGTGACTCATAAATAATTTCTGAACACAATCTAAGTACTAAGGAAAATACCAATTACGCTTTCGGAGTAAGACGTTAGTCATATAATTGTATTTAAATCATAACATTGAATTTATGAATGAATTGTATTATTAATTTGAGGATACATATGTTTTGTTGTTCGTTTGTGGTCACGTATGCACAAAATGTGTGTATGTAACTCGGAGGTACAAATTCAAAGAAGTATTATCTGAGTTACACAAACTACGTGTGAATGTTTGTTTAATCGGCTCCTCTGCATGATCTGCTTATGACAGTCATTTATTTTTAATTGTCTTTCTGATGCTTTGAAATGGATCAACGAACTGTTGAGTGTTAATATAGACCTACTACAAAATGGCCTCAAAGGGATTTTATAACGATCGAGGAGGAAATCTTACGAGGAAAAAAATACGACTATTTATTTGTAACTACTTAATTTTTCGCCTGCGTTTTCACCCGCGTTAAATTAGTTTTCCCGCGGTGAAAAGTAGCCTATGTCCTATTCAAGGACCTAACCTACATGTGAGCCCAGTTGCATCTCGATCCATCCAGTAGTTGAAGCATGATTGGGTCACAAACAGACAATATCCATATATTCAAACATCCAAACATTCAATTTTTTTTTAGGATTCAATAGCATTATATAACAAGGACAAGAATTTGAGAAATCTTAATAAAGTAAATTAAATTTACACCGGACAGACGAAAACAACTTAAGCAAAATTATGAGCACGTTATCTGATACCTAGTAATAAAATTTAAGCAAGTATAAATTTAAATACAGGTAAATAAATGTTATATGTCACACTCTAGACTAGACAAAACTAATAAAGCAAAGTATTTTAGACATCTCTAGAAAGATAATTTGATAATTTAATGGTGGATTGTTCGTAACCCTAATTCCACATTGAATGAACTTCAGTTAATCAGTGTGATACTTATTAAGCTTTTCTAAGGTGTGTATTAAACCATTTTTGTTTATTATGGCTCGTTTATTCAAAATGCAAGTCTTTGATGATAACCCTAAATCTCATTTATATTTTTTTTTTTTTATTTTACGAAAATTACTAGTGTAACTTAAAAACTTTGGAAATATATTAACTAGAAGTGCCAGAACCAATATTTTCTTCATTTGTTTTCTCAAAATTCAGTAACTCGCATCCGTTTCTGTAAGCTGTCAAAAATCATAGTCAAAGATCATCCAATAATCTATGTGACCTCTAACACCAAGAAGCTCGGCCAATTTACATAATTATCAAATCCGGTCTATTCGACCGTTGATCTACAAAACCGACAACAGCAAAAAAGACGTAAAACTGTTCACATTAATCACACACGTCCCAGTTCGCGTCTGCTTTTGATGACTTCTAATTTGGGACTTGTTTTCAAACATCAAATGGTTAGACGTTATGAAATAATGTGGATGATCCCATTGTAATAAATGCGTTTGATGGTTGTTTATTAAAAGTAAAAACAGGATAGAATAGCCATTTGGACACGCAGAAACTTATTACCTTGACAGGTTAATTTGATATTGCATTTTTTAAATATCCACAATTTATATTTTTTCAAGTATTTTTTTAGTTAAAATTTCTTGTTAGTAGCTAAGTTGAAACAAAAAAATCCTCCGTACATTCTCTAAGTGCAGGACAACTTACTAAAGCACCGTTCACTCCAATCGTGTCATTGAATATGGATAATGATTATGTAATAGGTCTTTATTCAGCAAATTACGTATTCTCAGTACCCTGGTAACTACCAACCATGGGAATCACAGATTGGAAATCGTCCTTTCGTGCTGTAGGTATTTGGAGCTTAATGTAAGACCAGCTGGTCGACAGAAATTGGGACAAGGGTTGGCTACCCGCGTGGTCTTGATTGTGACCAGGGTACGGACGGAGTAGCTGGACCTTATTTGGAACTTGTATAATTATGCAGTGGTTGGATCTTGAAACAACGTTTTTAAGTGCTATGATATATTTTATTTGTCTTTAATTTTGTTCATTATACATAAAATAAGTATTATTACCTAACTAGCGGTGCCCGCAACTTCGTACTCCTACATTGAGATACCCAGGTTTGTAATTAGTATGAAAAACATATTGCCTAAAATTGTCTATTCACTCACTTATTTATTTTGAGCGAAAAGTGTAACTGAAAAATTTACACTTTCAGCACTATTTATTTATATAAATTTCAGCTACTATAAATTGCACCCTGTATTATAATTATGACTTTATTCTCAAAAATGCATGCACCCATAAAGGCAGTCATGAAAAGCCATCGTTGTATGTAGCTGGTCGTGCATAAATCTGCGGCGTTAAACACTCGTGACAGTTCAAGGCGACGAAGTGAGACGGTGGCGCCTTTAAGAGGGCTGTTACCAAATACTACAGTTTGGAAAAACTTTGAGTGTATCTAACTCTGACATCACAGCACAATAGATGCATATAAATTTAAACTAGTATATTGACTCGCATCCCAACTAATTTAAGATGATAGAAAGACGAAATGTTGCATTTATCTTACACCTGTGAGAATAGCTATAGACGCTCTTGCGTGTTCAAATCTCTAACTAGTGTATTATGTAGGAACCCTAATATTTTTTGAGAAACTACTGTCAACAAATATTTACTCAATTTAAAAAATACTAATTACTTGGTGACCTAATTTACAAAGCTTTTTGTTACTAATAGAATAGTGTCAGTGTTACACGTGTAATTCTATATTTATTACCGAACACAGCCTTCGTCGTTTAAGCCACCTTTGTACTGTAAACCCGCTGCGTAAGGATGAACGAACTTTGATAGACTTACTGTCAATCAGCGTTTAAAAGTCAACTACCTTTTCTAAAAAGGCTGTCGCCGAATTACAGGCTCCAAATTTACAATTGGATATTTCTAAAATGTAAATATGTAAAATTAAAAATATATTTTGTTTCTATTATAAAATATGAGAGAACAATAGTTTTGAAAGGTGTTGAGAACAACCCTAAAGGCAGCATCACACACTCGGTAATTTCATATCATTTTTACAGCTGCACTCCCGACACGACAGGGCCGATGATATATCTCTGATGTGTGAACAATTAGTGCCCTCGGTCTTTATTTATGTGCGTATATAAAACATATATGTATGTCTATTATTATAAATGGTTTGTTTTGCGTTCCTGCCAACGAAAGAGACAGTGATGCAACGTCAAATTTGTTAAAAAGTGGGTAGATAGAATAAAATAATTTTCATGTAATCAAGCAATTTTCTGAAATTATCTCACTTTCTACGGGATTATTGAATGAGGTGCCTTATTGTTATGATCGTTAACAAAAACAAGCAATAACGTTAATTGACCTAAATCTAAATACATTAGCTATAATGTCAGTCAATAACGGTTCTTACTAATTTATAATGGCGGTCAACTGTCAACCATTTGTCAACAACATTCGCCAAAACTTGAAGACGAGCTTTCGACCGACTGCGCGAATTAACGGCACAGAAGACACACCCAACTCCCAACTATTTAACACAACAATAAATGAGAACCCAATGGTAAACAGTCCTCATTTCCATAAACTTATTTATAGCTACTTACATATCTTGATTAGAACACCGAATCGTAACTTTTACGACTTCGATTACAAATAAAAGTTCCACATAAAATGTTATGGGGCACACACAAAACACTAACCACACACAGTTGTTTTATTTTTAGTGCACGAATATCGGTTTGCAAACACTTCTCGTTCGTATCGATTTCAAATTGGTCGATTGAAAAATAAATCGGCGCGTCTCGCGTTCGAAGTTCGAAGTTTAAATTTCGAATGTGGATCGACGCAGCCGTCAGTTGTGAAGGCGCGCGCGGGAATGAATGGTGGTTGACTATACGACCATTATACGACTATACAACTTGCCGTATCAAGGATTGTGAGATGAGAATGGACGAGGATTGAACCACCAACACGGACCGGCTAATGAAAACAAGTTGTGCATGAGGATAATACGATGATTTATTGTTTGGTGATAATTAAGCGTAAAGGAAATAGTAACTATCGTGATGATGAGGTCACTGTTCAAGAACCGTTAAATTATAATGATTTTTTTCCTGTACCCAATATAAAAGAAATTTGACTAATCCGAAGACTACTAACATTAACAGGAGATAAGTCATTGGAACATAATTTAACTTTAATATTCGGGAATCTGAGGCCGTCTGACGTACGAAGTTCACTTATAATTTTGCGCATGAGTTTGCTGACGCGAAAAGAATTTAAATAAATTCAATCAATTTTGTAAGATGACGTACCAGAAATTATTTTGGTATTAGGTAGGCCTAATACCAAAACAATTTCTGATATTTGTCTTCGCTACACAATCCAGTAGGACGTCTAACAGATCCTTAGCTATAATTACTACAATGCACAGCACAATACCGTTAATAAATCACTAGAGGAACAAACCAACGTTCGTTTGTTTAGACAAGTCATCTTGTCTAACGATCTATCTTTCTGGCGTTTCGCAAAAAACTACTTACAAATATTTGAACTATTTGTTTTTTGTGCACTATTGCCTGCGCGATGAAAGGACTATGTGGGAGGCCCACACTCAAAACCCTAATCAGCAGTTAAAGGGCTGATATTTAGAACGCATTATGAGATGAAATATTGTTTTTTTTGTTAAGACTACTTTAGGTTTTTTGTCATGGGAACAAATTGAGTGTAGCGTAGGAAGGAATGGAAGTTTTTTTTACCACATCAAAGTATTTTTATCGTGTTAGTTAAAGATTAATGATTAATTTATAACTATAATTTATAATAATTTGTTTGTTTTAGCCTATTTTGTACCTACTAACATAGTTTATAAGATTATGTACTAACAAAAATATGGAATGAATGTTCTGAAATAAATGATATTATTATTATTTTGTATTCCGGTTCTTTTTCGGCTCGGCTACAGATTGTTGCCGGTATTATAATGCTCACGGGCCTAAGCCAAGTGAGCATCATTATTATTATAATGAACTTGATTAATTAATATCACTTATTGAAACAGACAAAAAAACAGTTTATTTTGTCTGTCTTTCTCAACTCTAAGTAAGTAAATTCACAAATTATTGTAGAATTCCTTGTCAGTAGTCGCCTAATTTACTCCAAACATCGTCCCTAGAGTTCAAATCATAGCAGTAGAAATTACAGCACTCTAGGTACTCGACTTGTATAACAAACCTATGCTTATTCTAAAAGGCCATAAATCTGATTAAAGGAATTTAAAAAAAAAGTAAACAGGAACCATATCTTATTGTTCAAGCAGCCAGTTAACAAGTGGCGCGTTTCCCTCAACACTTGGTTAAACAATACAAACTTTTACCATTGCCTAGCAATAGAACGCGCCGATTAAGTGCCACTGTTTGTTTTCTTTTATTGTAAAATATGGACGTGGGTCGGGACTGAAGATTATATCCTGGCGTAGCTATAAGTTATCGTCTAAGCAGGTTTAAATTCTAAAATATAGCAATGGAGGTATTTGTTCAGTATTCGTGGATGATAGAGGTTCTTTATCTATAACTAAGGGCATAAGTTAATTTGATGCAGTTATTATATGCGTCCAAACCACACAAAAATATGTTTCATTCGTTAAAGAAGTAGCAATCCTTGTTAATCAAAAGTTTGTACCGCTAGAAGACTATTCATTAGTTCTTATTGATATTATCTTCTTCACCAACTTTAAAGTACCAAGCTTCAAAAGGAAACTATTTCGAACGAATAGTTTTTCATATTTAAATCCATGATTTCAATTGACTTGTCAATTTGTAACTTTACGACTTATTCTTGGCGGTTCCTGCAACAATCGCTCGAGTGAACATTTGCTATAGAAATGGTTTCCAAACCAACAGCCACCAGTTTTCTATATTAGTTGTTGGTTGGTTTGGTAGTTTGGTGCTGCGGCAGCTCGTTCCGTCTCATAAATAGTGAAATATGGGAGCCCTATTGTGAAATTTCTTTGAATTCTTTCAGCCAAGTTACAAATTGTATACCGGTCATTTGAGTGGGACTGAGCTGAATATTGCTTACATTTTTACAGATAAGTATTATGGAACCAAACGTCGATATCTTTTCACTAATGTGAACTTTTGAATATAAAGTCATCCTTAATTTGAGGGATTTCATGACAAATCTATAGTTGATACTGGAGTGGACAAGTTATCCTCCTTGCTGTCTGCCGAAAAAGCTACTGTCTGTTCTGTAGGCCTGTACTTTAGTTAGATAGGTTTTTTCTGGTTTACAAAGTTCTCATCTGTTGCGCATAGAGAAACCTTACACTCAACCTTGGATCTATTTACTATAGGTATAAATGTGGTACCTTCTATTAAACATAGTACTTAGTTATTACAGCACTTGATGCGCCTGCGCGTACAGATGGTGCGTCCTCGGTGGCGGATGTGGTCGCTGCAAGTTGACCCACCGCAGCCTATCGGGTTACACAATACGCAACCAGAGGGTAATCTATCGGACACTATTTATAATAGGTATGTAATTTTTTTTTCAGGGATGGACTGGAAACGATAAAAAAGGATTGAATGTTCGTTCCAGATACTTTTCGGCCATACTGTAGAAAACAGTAGAAGGTGTCGAGGTTTACCTTGTTCTTACTGGATTTTACCAAAAGGCAATGGATTTTGGGTGTTTGTCAATCAATCAATCTTTTGAGTTATGGCGTTTCCACTAGGGTACTTGTCAAACGTGGCGAACACCGCCTTATTTGCCCTCCATAGGGCGCTTTTCCACTAGACGGCACGTCAACGGCAACGGCGACGGCACGGTACCGTCGACGATATCGTAGGTGAGATAATGTATGAAAATCAATGAAATTATATGACACGCTTTTCCACTTGACGGCACGGCACCGTCACGGCATGTCATCGATTCCCATAGATATTGTCACGTGATCTCGCCGTGCCGTCGCCGTTGCCGTTGACGTGCCGTCTAGTGGAAAAGCGCCCATAGGCAACATATTATGTATGTTGTACTTTATATTATGTGTGTAGTATTTAATACGCAAAAGAAGCTAATGTTTTTCTTATTGTATAATATACTGGATTAGACAATGTAATCAATCTTGTAAGGCCTCATTATATATGTCGTCCAAGGCCGTAACGATCAGTCAGGAAGTATCACAATTAAATGAGTTAGTCTATTTGGAAAATATATTCGCACACTGCTGATGATAAAAACTAAAGTAACAATAGACTGGATTGAATGGCATCACATCCTCAAAGAATTCTTTTGTAATGCTTACTTAACATTTGCAAAGTTATAATTTGGCAGTCAAGTTTATCCTAGATGAGAGATGATGAGGATGACTTTTTATTTTAATTTAACCATTTTTGACTTCATTAATTTAAATTACCTATCAAATATGTTGTAAGGTGCATAGATGTTGTTGGTTGATACGTCATAGATATTTATTAAAACAAAATTATTTTGTTTTAGTTTGATAAAACGTTTATGCACCTGAAATAATAAAGTCTAAATATATTATTTTCTAACAAATCGCTAAAAATAAATCCATTGTTCAAAGGCAAAAGTCAACACGTCTACATTGTTATGACAACTTTCTTTTTATTTATTTTTGATCAGACTTTCTCGCGCCGGAAGCAAGGCGCGGTGCAAACACCCTAACCGACAGGATTCGGGTTTGTAGGCTAGCTATATTATAATACAGAGTGTTTATAAAATTACGTGCTATAGCTTTCTTTCAACAACGATAAAGGAGCAGATAAAAATATTCAGACAAAGAGTTTGGCTTCCTCATTCACCATAAGAGTTGTCTGATCAGAGAGGTAGGTCATTTTGAATGGAGGAGCCAAAACAATTTTTTAGAAGAATTTGTTTAAATAATTTTATGTTTCTTTATCGTTTTTGAAACACATTCTACAGTCTACGATACGCCAATAAATTAATACCCTGTATATTATAGTAGGTGTTGGCTATACATGGATCGCACGCGTGTATCATGTGTAGTACCTTGGCCGGATGATTTGTGGACGATAGCTATTTCGAGCTGACCAAATACTCCATCGCTTTCATTTTTGTCCGTGTTTATTATTATACAAACTGCACCGGATATTTGACGGCGCCGCTGCTTTGACGGCCCAAGATTAATTTTATTGGATAAAGGAATTTTATTCATGACTTTTAGAAAATTAATGGGCACATCTAGTTAGAAATTGATCCTTTCATTTTTTGGGTTTCATTAATGGGTAGGATTTTATATTTTGTTTTAAAGTTCTGTCAACAATTATTTTATAAGTACAAGAACACGACTGAAGTTCTAGAAAAGCCATCGAGCATTATGGACGAACTGTGCTAGAGTTCACACTTGAATTAAAAAACAAAGCTATTCTACGTAAAGTTGCAAAGAATCTAGAATTTCCAACTTTGGAACTGTTCGTTGTCTACGTTATTGCAAAGAAGATAGATCTTCAAAGTACGATTTTTCGAAGTTTAGTAGTGTAAGTTCATGATGGTGAATACAAAGACAAGATCTTTGTTCAATAACAAAATCTTTAGGTAACAG
>JARACY010000987.1:0-69811 GCA_029255725.1 Scrobipalpa atriplicella | reverse complement strand
AGCTTTTGTTTTAGATGAGAGGTAGAAATGACGGTGCTAGAGTTTTATTGACTGTTACTGTAAAGGGGTTCTGAGGGTATTGCATAAAAGAGTATGACCTAAAATTTTTGTTCATCATTTAAATTGCTCTACTCTCAGCGCACAGCTAAACCTACGTTATACTAAGTATACGTATTAAAAGCAATGCTTGGACACATAGGATCTGTGTAGTCTTTTTTTTCATAAACTTCATAAAAATATAGATATTTTATTAACATCTTCATGGGAAACATTACGAAGGATAAAAATTATATTTTTTTAAATTTTTACAAATATAAAATCAAAATAAATGTCAAAATTCTGTGCAAATCTATGTCGTCTATGTCATATTACTTTGATTGTCTGTTTAGTATGTTCTTATAAGAATTATCAACATTTTATTTTGTTTCATATCACATTACTTTACACAACAAAGTAAAATAATCCGCTTTGGAAAAAGTTTATAATAATTGTATAAATAAGAAAAATAAGTTGATCCACCCCTAATCGTTTAGGAAGACAAAGCTTTCATAAATCAATCAAAGTTTGGAACAAAGATCATAACTCCAACCCAACGACTCTTCTGGAAAACTTAAATTACTCTTTTTTCCCATTACGTAGAGACAGGCATTAGCAACCCTCTTGGGTTCATTAAAATTTGTCAGCCTGTCGTATAGGAGCAACTTCCAAATGGATGTGGAAACTTCTGTAAGTGAAACTCGGCTGACGTGAAAAGTTCGTCGGATTTTGAGCGGGCGTTTTTTCGACGCCATCAATTTCTCAGCACGTCAGGAAGATTATTCGCACTCGTAATGCGGAAAAAAGAGTAATTTAAGTTTTCCAGAAGAGTCGTTGGGTTGGAGTTATGATCTTTGTTCCAAACTTTGATTGATTTATGAAAGCTTTGTCTTCCTAAACGATTAGGGGTGGATCAACTTATTTTTCTTATTTATACAATTATTATAAACTTTTTCCAAAGCGGATTATTTTACTTTGTTGTGTAAAGTAATGTGATATGAAACAAAATAAAATGTTGATAATTTCTTATAAGAACATACTAAACAGACAATCAAAGTAATATGACATAGACGACATAGATTTGCACAGAATTTTGACATTTATTTTGATTTTATATTTGTAAAAATTTAAAAAAATATAATTTTTATCCTTCGTAATGTTTCCCATGAAGATGTTAATAAAATATCTATATTTTTATGAAGTTTATGAAAAAAAAGACTACACAGATCCTATGTGTCCAAGCATTGCTTTTAATACGTATACTTAGTATAACGTAGGTTTAGCTGTGCGCTGAGAGTAGAGCAATTTAAATGATGAACAAAAATTTTAGGTCATACTCTTTTATGCAATACCCTCAGAACCCCTTTACAGTAACAGTCAATAAAACTCTAGCACCGTCATTTCTACCTCTCATCTAAAACAAAAGCTGAACGACTAGTGGTCTCTACCAGCCAGTTATATTGTTACCGAGGGGGGTTAAATGGACCCCAGTGGGAAAGACTGCCGAGACCCCGCTGTGGGGTGGCTAAACAGATGTAATTGTGCTCGAATGCGCAAGCAGCCAGTGGAAAGAATGTTAGTACAATTAACAGTGGGATCCACTCTATTATGGGACGTTACGTTAATGACAAAGTTATAGTTCATGCAAATGTGTAATGACATGGATAAAATATGATCATCGTCTTCTTTAGGTGTTGCTATTGATCAATGTTAAAGCTAGAACTACATATTTAAAATTGGTTATAAGTAACTATTTGAATACCTACCTACTAAAATTTATACGAATCTAAATAAAATGTGTTTGTAAAAAATTAAATTTATTTGAATCAGTTTTTTCCTATATAGATTTGATCGATCTATATAGGAAAAAACCTTTACTTAAATAACTATGTAAGTATTTATTTTTACTCTGTAAAATACAATAGTATAAGTACTAACATTATGAATGATCACGAGTACCTAGTTCGAAGGAAGTTAAAAAATAAAAAATGTATTTAATTTGATCATAGTAATTTGATTCGTCTAACCAAACATTTGATTATTATTAACGTTTTGATTAATAAGTATCAGTGTCAGCTTAGTGGGGTGTGTGTGACCGGATTGTGAGCACGGGTAAGGGTGGCTGACTGTATAGGGTGCACAAAGTCTCACAAAATATTATAAAAAATATTTGCGATGGTTCTACCCGCATAGAATTCTTCTGACAAAAGAAAATGGAACCTCTTTCTAAAGAAATATTTTTTATAATATTTTGTGAGACTTTGTGCACCCTATACAGTCAGCCACCCTTACCCGTGCTCACAATCCGGTCACACACACCCCACTAAGCTGACACTGATACTTATTAATCAAAACGTTAATAATAATCAAATGTTTGGTTAGACGAATCAAATTACTATGATCAAATTAAATACATTTTTTATTTTTTAACTTCCTTCGAACTAGGTACTCGTGATCATTCATAATGTTAGTACTTATACTATTGTATTTTACAGAGTAAAAATAAATACTTACATAGTTATTTAAGTAAAGGTTTTTTCCTATATAGATCGATCAAATCTATATAGGAAAAAACTGATTCAAATAAATTTAATTTTTACAAACACATTTTATTTAGATTCGTATAAATTTTAGTAGGTAGGTATTCAAATAGTTACTTATAACCAATTTTAAATATGTAGTTCTAGCTTTAACATTGATCAATAGCAACACCTAAAGAAGACGATGATCATATTTTATCCATGTCATTACACATTTGCATGAACTATAACTTTGTCATTAACGTAACGTCCCATAATAGAGTGGATCCCACTGTTAATTGTACTAACATTCTTTCCACTGGCTGCTTGCGCATTCGAGCACAATTACATCTGTTTAGCCACCCCACAGCGGGGTCTCGGCAGTCTTTCCCACTGGGGTCCATTTAACCCCCCTCGGTAACAATATAACTGGCTGGTAGAGACCACTAGTCGTTCAGCTTTTGTTTTAGATGAGAGGTAGAAATGACGGTGCTAGAGTTTTATTGACTGTTACTGTAAAGGGGTTCTGAGGGTATTGCATAAAAGAGTATGACCTAAAATTTTTGTTCATCATTTAAATTGCTCTACTCTCAGCGCACAGCTAAACCTACGTTATACTAAGTATACGTATTAAAAGCAATGCTTGGACACATAGGATCTGTGTAGTCTTTTTTTTCATAAACTTCATAAAAATATAGATATTTTATTAACATCTTCATGGGAAACATTACGAAGGATAAAAATTATATTTTTTTAAATTTTTACAAATATAAAATCAAAATAAATGTCAAAATTCTGTGCAAATCTATGTCGTCTATGTCATATTACTTTGATTGTCTGTTTAGTATGTTCTTATAAGAAATTATCAACATTTTATTTTGTTTCATATCACATTACTTTACACAACAAAGTAAAATAATCCGCTTTGGAAAAAGTTTATAATAATTGTATAAATAAGAAAAATAAGTTGATCCACCCCTAATCGTTTAGGAAGACAAAGCTTTCATAAATCAATCAAAGTTTGGAACAAAGATCATAACTCCAACCCAACGACTCTTCTGGAAAACTTAAATTACTCTTTTTTCCGCATTACGAGTGCGAATAATCTTCCTGACGTGCTGAGAAATTGATGGCGTCGAAAAAACGCCCGCTCAAAATCCGACGAACTTTTCACGTCAGCCGAGTTTCACTTACAGAAGTTTCCACATCCATTTGGAAGTTGCTCCTATACGACAGGCTGACAAATTTTAATGAACCCAAGAGGGTTGCTAATGCCTGTCTCTACGTAATGGAAAAAAGAGTAATTTAAGTTTTCCAGAAGAGTCGTTGGGTTGGAGTTATGATCTTTGTTCCAAACTTTGATTGATTTATGAAAGCTTTGTCTTCCTAAACGATTAGGGGTGGATCAACTTATTTTTCTTATTTATACAATTATTATAAACTTTTTCCAAAGCGGATTATTTTACTTTGTTGTGTAAAGTAATGTGATATGAAACAAAATAAAATGTTGATAATTTCTTATAAGAACATACTAAACAGACAATCAAAGTAATATGACATAGACGACATAGATTTGCACAGAATTTTGACATTTATTTTGATTTTATATTTGTAAAAATTTAAAAAAATATAATTTTTATCCTTCGTAATGTTTCCCATGAAGATGTTAATAAAATATCTATATTTTTATGAAGTTTATGAAAAAAAAGACTACACAGATCCTATGTGTCCAAGCATTGCTTTTAATACGTATACTTAGTATAACGTAGGTTTAGCTGTGCGCTGAGAGTAGAGCAATTTAAATGATGAACAAAAATTTTAGGTCATACTCTTTTATGCAATACCCTCAGAACCCCTTTACAGTAACAGTCAATAAAACTCTAGCACCGTCATTTCTACCTCTCATCTAAAACAAAAGCTGAACGACTAGTGGTCTCTACCAGCCAGTTATATTGTTACCGAGGGGGGTTAAATGGACCCCAGTGGGAAAGACTGCCGAGACCCCGCTGTGGGGTGGCTAAACAGATGTAATTGTGCTCGAATGCGCAAGCAGCCAGTGGAAAGAATGTTAGTACAATTAACAGTGGGATCCACTCTATTATGGGACGTTACGTTAATGACAAAGTTATAGTTCATGCAAATGTGTAATGACATGGATAAAATATGATCATCGTCTTCTTTAGGTGTTGCTATTGATCAATGTTAAAGCTAGAACTACATATTTAAAATTGGTTATAAGTAACTATTTGAATACCTACCTACTAAAATTTATACGAATCTAAATAAAATGTGTTTGTAAAAAATTAAATTTATTTGAATCAGTTTTTTCCTATATAGATTTGATCGATCTATATAGGAAAAAACCTTTACTTAAATAACTATGTAAGTATTTATTTTTACTCTGTAAAATACAATAGTATAAGTACTAACATTATGAATGATCACGAGTACCTAGTTCGAAGGAAGTTAAAAAATAAAAAATGTATTTAATTTGATCATAGTAATTTGATTCGTCTAACCAAACATTTGATTATTATTAACGTTTTGATTAATAAGTATCAGTGTCAGCTTAGTGGGGTGTGTGTGACCGGATTGTGAGCACGGGTAAGGGTGGCTGACTGTATAGGGTGCACAAAGTCTCACAAAATATTATAAAAAATATTTGCGATGGTTCTACCCGCATAGAATTCTTCTGACAAAAGAAAATGGAACCTCTTTCTAAAGAAATATTTTTTCGGAAAATTGTGTACTTTTTATGAATTTAAAGTCGAGAGACGTCTAATCCATAACTGAGTTACTAATGATTTTCACTGATTGGCAAATATTCGTAGCACTGACGCTACCAAACATAAATTATGATTTAGTTTTAATAGGAAAAAGTGTTTTACATTTTCCTATTTATATTTTATGATTTTCATTAAGTGCTTAAGACTCTATTTTTTGCATATTTTTTTTTTTACAATTTATCGTTTATTAATTATTACACATTTTTTTACAATCTCCCCTGAAGTATAGACCGCGCTTTATTAACACCCTGTATAATGTGTGTAACCGGAGCGGGGATATAAATCACAGATCACTGCGGGGTACACTGTACACTGTACTTCGGGTAAACTTTACTTAACTACTTGCTGGTGTAGTGTACTCGACTCGGATCTTCTAAACTAACAACTGCATTTCATTTTGATTCAGTACTCTACTCTACTCTACTACTACGTCTTACACCACTGCATTAAGTACGCTTTTAATTAGTTTTAAGAATGGCTATAAGATTTAAATTATGATTATGACTGAATGACGTTTATACTCTACTATACATTCATGGTCTTGTCTTTTAATAAGTAAAACCTTTTGAGGTGAAATATCGAACAACGATATCGCAGACTTGAAGCTAGCATAATATTTAATCTGTGATTTATAGTTTTTGCACATTAATTTATCCATTAAAGAAATAGGTATGCGGAATGAAAAAAAAAACATCTAAATAACTTATCAAAGTAAAAATAGAAGGAAGTGGTAATCCAAACACAGATTTACATCTGTTATCAATTACTATAATAAACCGACTATTTTGATGTGCCTATGGTGTGGATGAAAATAACTTCCCAATTAAATATTCAACTTTTTTGTGGCAATTAAGCAACTTGTATTGAGTAATTAGTCTATTTATGAATACGATTAATTAGACCGGCCACAAGATTAATGGAGGAATTATACCAAAGTGCGTTATTGTGGTGTTACTCGTTTTATTTCATGCTGTGGTTTCACAATCTTGGAAACGGCAATTTTGTGTAATTGGCACTCTCAAGTTTATTATTTACTTTTAATGTTGGTTTGAAATGCCTTGATGGATTATGAGCTATGAGGTTTTTGAATAAATTGTATATTGCAGTAGTTTTAGTACCGATTCGGTGCGATGACTTCAAAATTTTAAGCATACAAAAACCTCAATATCTTTTTAGGTGGGTCATTTTCAACAAGTCTGATTTTTGCCTAATTTTGGTGGCGATTTTTATTTCTGGATTTTCCTAGAAAATGAGTTCGAAATATCAATAAGAAACGCAATTAAATGAAAAATTTACTTGGGCCCAGTTTATAACTCTGTTAGTTTTCGAGATAATTACAATATGCCACCAAAATTAAAATTGCGCCACCAAAATTAAAATCGCACCACCAAAATTAAATCGCGCCACCAAAATTAAAATCGCACCATCAAAATTCGTGAGAATTGAATATACACATCAGCTATTTAGCACCAGGAAGACAGCAGCATCGTAAGTATTGGAAAGACGCAGCAGCCTTTAAAATCACAAGTAAGACAGCAGCATCGTAAATATTGAATAGACGCAGCTGCTACTTAGGATCACAGGAAAGACAGCAGCTTCACATTGGATACACACAGCAGCCTTTTGAGGTCACAAAGAAGACAGAAGCATGCAAGTATTGGATAAATGCAGCTGCCACTTAGGATCACTGAGAAGACAGCAGCATCGTAAGTATTGCATAGACGCAGCTGTCAGCCTGCCACTTAGGATCACTGAGAAGACAGCAGCATCGTTATTGAATATATGCAGCTACCACTTAGGATCACCGGGAAGGCAGCAGCATCGTCAGTATTGGATAGTCGCAGCTACCACTTAGGATCAAAGGAAAGACAGCAGCATCGTCAGTATTGGATAGTCGCAGCTACCACTTAGGATCACTGGGAAGACAGCAGCATCGTAAGTATTGAATTGATGCAGCTGCCACTTAAAATCACAGGAAAAACAAAAACATTGTAAGTATTGGAGAGACGCAGCTGCCACTTAAGATCACCGAGAAGACAGCAGCATCGTAATTATTGAATAGACGTAGCTACCTCTTAGGATCACAGAAAACAGCAGAATCATACCTAAGTATTGGATAGATGCAGCTGCCAATTAGGATCACCGGGAAGACAGCACTATCGTCAGTATTGGATATTCGCAGCTACCAATTAGGATCACAGGAAAGACAGCAGCATCGTAAGTATTGGATAGACGCAGTAAGCGTTTAGGATCACTGGGAAGACAGCAGCATCGTTAGTATTGGATAGTCGCAGCTACCGCTTAGGATCATAGAAAAGACAGCAGCATTATATGTATTGGATAGATGCAGCTGTCACTTAGGATCACCGGGAAGACAGCAGCATGGCTCGACGAAGCAGCCACTTAGAATCATAGGAAAGACAGCAGCATCGTAAGTAATGGATAGACGAAGCAGCCACTTTTTTTGTATGTTTTGCTGTTTATTCCTCTGACATGGGGGTCAGAGTCGTTTTTAGCAAACACGGACTTCGACGAAGCAGCCACATAGAATAACAGGAAAGACAGCAGCATCGTAAGTGTAGCGTAAATCGAATGCGCCACATCAAGAAACAGCAGTCCTGAAACGTGGTATCGAAGTTTGCACGGCGATCTGCTTATATACAACTTCCAAACTACTCCAGTTGAACTTCGGTCCCTTGGTCACAACACCCGACCAAGAGGGTAGCTACTCTTTACTCATCCATCATCACTAAGCCAATTGGCTTCAACAATTAACTCCTAAATAAGTATTGGACAGACACAAACACAACAGTTTTTGAAGATCACAAGGAATACAGCGGCATCGTAAGTATTGGATAGTCGCAGCTACCACATAGGATCGCAGGAAAGACATCAGCATCGTATTGGCTATACACAACAGCCTTTTAAGATCACCAGGAAGACAGTAGCATTGTAAGTATTGGATAGCCGCAGCAACCACTTAGGATCACAGGAAAAACAGCAGAATCGTAAGTATTGGATAGACTCAGCTGCCCCGTAGGATCACCGGGAAGCAGCATCGTAAGTATTGGATACATGAAGCAGCCACTTAGGATCACAGGAAAGACAGCAGCATCGTAAGACACAGCAGCCTTTTAAGATCACAAGGAAGATAGCAGCATCGTAAGTATTGGATAGACGCAGCTGACATTTAAGGAGAAGACAGCGGCATCGTAAGTATTGAATAGACCTCCGTTCCTCACTCTCTTCCTCCCACACTTCCCTATCGCGCCTCCCATTTTTCACTTTCCTCTCATCCCTCACTTCCGTCTTGTCCCTCACTTCCCTCACTTTCCTCTCGTCCCTCACTTCCCGCTCATCCCTCACTCCCTTTTCATCCGACACTTTCCTTCATCCCTCACCTCCCGCATATTGTCCCTCACTTCCCTATCGTCCCTTTCTTCCCTTATGTCCTTCCCTCATCTCACGTTGATGAAAAACTATTTCAAACCACGCACTTTATGAAGAGACATACTTGTTTCTTATATTTAATTAATCATTTTAATAATTTGCAATTATTTCTTATTCCAAAGATAAAGGACGCAAACATAATTTCAAAAGTGTAACATATTAACCAGCTCTGATGGCCTAATAATAATTTTGGTGGCGCAACTTAATTTTGGTGGTGCAATTTAATTTTGGTGGCGCGATTAAAATTTTGGTGGCGCGATTTTTCCACCAAAATTAGTTTTCGCCACCAAAATGGCGTTTTCGCCACCAAAACACGGCCACCAAAATTATTTTTTTCACTTTAAATGATTGTAACGCGCTATTTTTTCTAATATGGGAAATTATAGATATACTTTCAAAAACAATACTACAAGGCAATTTGAACGATAGCAACAACTTGGAAAAATCACAACACACACGGTCAATAAATGAGTTAGAAATATTTCAAAATATTTGTCCCCCATGCCACCAAAAGACATATTTATGTTTTTTGCTGAAAGATGAAGCCCAACTGCAGCTGATTATCACTTGCAGATGGTTGAGCACATTGAACTGGAGCAGGAAATGTGGACATCGTGTTTGTGGAACTAGCCATTGTTGATTTAAGAGCGTTCAAAAATTGACCACCAAAATTACTTCGTTCTCCCGGACACTTCTTTAAGTTACTATAACTTCTAAACTTCTTAGACAGTATGCGTTAATTTTCCATTTTTATATTAAATTAGTTCAATCAGATCACAGTTTTCTAAATTACTAAACTAAACTGCCTCTTAAACAAAAGTTTTCAAAGGGTTTCTGCCGCAAATCGGGTAGCGGACACTCCACCAAAATTAGAAAATAGCCCTTTATGATTTAATTTAATCATATTACACTTATTTAATAGGATTGAAATTTATGTCTCCATCTAGTAAAATACCCATATTTTATGTAAAAAAATATTTCAGATCGTTTTTACAGATTTAAAATAGTATTTTCACGTCGGACGCACTAAAAATGCGGGTGGGAAAATGACCCAGGTATAAAAAAATGGTGTTCTAACAAGCCGTCACCCATCATCAGAAGGGGGATGCGTCGCGCACATGACGTCAGACAATAGCTGCGCACGCGACGCGTCAACTGCCCTAATGGGCACTTCCTATTCCGACCGCACACAGTGTCCTGTACTCCCGTCTATCCCGATATTCTCGATGGCAGGTCTAGGGTGGCTGAGATAACGCACGCCGAACGAATTGAGCAATCATGATAAAACTGCCAGTTGAAGGGTTTTTGATATTCGCTTTTTTTCGAGTTCTCTTGCGATGACCGATTCAAGTGCAGTTCTCAACTTGATTGCATTTTTTTACATATGCTTTATCTACGCTGTATCATATGTTTTGATGAGATACTCAACAATTACCTACAAAATAAAATCCTATATCATGTAAAATTAAGTACAATTTTCTAAACAGACCTATATTTTTTACTTGTCAAACAGTTTGATGACAAAACCTAAGTAAAAGAAAATACTATGTCTAATAGGTCACATTTGTTGCGTGTTTTTTTTTTTAATTATTTTATCTACAGATGGTCCATTTCACTTTCAACCCCATATTTAAAGTTAATGTGACATACCACAATCCTATAATAAACACCAGTGTTGACACCAGAGACATGCATTACACAAGGCGGCAAGTTTAATTGCCCACATAGCAACCCATGGGGCATTGTCTACGGTATTGTATTATGGGGTAGTAGTAGTAAAGAGACAGTTGTTTTCTGTGTCGCTTTGGAATGATCTGTGTTCGCGCATGCTGCGATGTTATGCAAACTGGCTGCAATAAACTTGACTCAATAGTAGAGTCAATTAAGTTTGTTAACAGATCTAGGATAGGACACTTTTATTCTTATCCAGTGGGTTTGTACGTACGACCCGATGAACCCTGTTGTTTTAGGACACTAGAATTATTAAACATGATTTCGAATACCACATTCCAAAGACACGATAACTTTTAATCTTTTAATTGTTGTACATAGTAGTTATAAAGTAAACGTACTAAATAAACTAAACTTGTATTAATTAAATAATAACTCTACATAAATGTATACGTAGGTTCATCAAACAGAGTGTAACAAGGACCAAATACGATGTTTTCACACAGAATGTATGTTTCAGTAATTAGGCGACGCAGCCCCCCGCCGCCCCCGCCCCGCCGGAACCGGAAGCGCGCCGGAGATGAAGGCGCGATACAATATCCGGCTCTGCGCCATTTCCGCCACGAGACGACACACACACACACATACACGCGTGCTTGATACTACAGGTTTTCACTGTGGACCGAATTTTGCGGGAATTACTTAGAGAAGTTGGCCTGAAAGTTTGTTGGGTAAATTAAGTTTTGGTACAGTTTTATTGTAGTTTGGCGTATGGGTTTCAAAATAGTATTCGTATCTACCTACATACCTATGTAATGTTGGTATTTGTTTTTGTATCAAGGCGAAATAACTTTTGATATAACTAGCCTAGCCGTTATTTTATTACAGCGTGCGTGGAGCTTGTTATTATTATTTTTTTACATTTTACTTCTTCTTCTTGTCGTGTGGGTTTTGTTTTCAGTCGATAGATCTAATGAAACCTGGACCCTGGTGTCAGAGTAAAAACCGCCTAATGGCACAGCTAATAATTTTACTAACTTTTGTTTAATTTAATTCAATTCTGTCATAGTCAATCGACAAAATAATCAGCCTAAACAGGTGGGTTATTTGTAATGATTAAAATTGCAGATAATGACCCTCAGAAGTGGAGTAAGTCCAGTAGGTATAGCATTCTTTGTCCCTTTTTTATTATTTATCATCCAGACTAATTCAAACCTTCCAACAAAATTAATTTGCTTACCCAAAAGAACGTAACAATTTCTTTTGACGCTTTCTTGTTATCGAATTATTTGTAAGTACTTTCCTTTTTGAAAACGCAAAGTATCAACTCAGACGAGCGCCAAGCGTCGCCGTCTCGCCAACACAATGACGATCACTTAATCCATACTTAGACGCGAAAATCACATAAAAGCTGAAGTGGCTCCCCTAGGCTAGGTGGCGCTCCCAACAGTAAAAAAAAATCATTACTCGCTGAAAACTCAATTAATTGAAAATTCAATAAATCAGATTGAAGTATAGGTACTGAGATTAATTTTAAGCATTATAAATTAATAAATTAGTGTTCACTGTTAGAGATAGTAAAAGTGCTAAAAGTTACCTTTTTTCTCAAATTTTTTTTTTTATTTATTTATTTTATTTATTGAATTTAGAGACAAACAGTTATGTACTTAAAGATATACTTAAATTTATATATCTGCAACTAAAACAACCTGTAAATTGCTAATTCATGAGGTTTTAAATTTCCTTAATTGCTTTTACTTCAATATGATATACCGGATTTTCGATTACCTGTGTTTTCAGTAAGTGATGATTTTTTTACTGTTGGCAGCGCCACTTAGCCTTGGGGAGCTGCTAAATCTGCACTTAGACGCGAAAATCACATAAAAGCTTAATCCGAGGGCCTCGACTGAGAACCTAACAATGCCTGGGCCCTTCTAGGCCCTTGCGGGTTTGAGGACCTGCCTGAGGACGTAACGAGGACCTGGTCTGACTTATCAGCGCCATCGGAGGACGCTCCAGCAATGCGTACGCTTTTTAATTTTGATCGTCGGTTTGATGGGTCTGCAATATTTTCCGTAGGTACAAATTAAGTAATTGATTATTCAGGATATTGTGAATTAATACAAGAATTTTAAACGATATCGTCTGACTGCAAGAACTTTCATAAACTAAACATTGAGTGAGTAGGTTAACATTTCGGCCGCGCACAAAGTTAAAATGTAAAATGGTCACCTCTCGTTTTCTATCCTGAGAGAACAGAGATGGATGGAGAAGTGTGCTCTCATCTCACCGAATACATAAAATTATCCCTATAGCCAGTAGTTTCATCTCAGCTGTTTTATTAATGAGACGGGGGAATCTAATGCGGAAGGATACACAAGTAATATTGGTTATGGACATAACAAAACTTTTCATTAAATCCAATATGCCTCCATCTCTGACAAATTCAATTTCTGCAACACCAATAAGAATTCATCGATAGCATCAAGCCACTGATTGAAATTCAGTTGACTACTAGTAAGATATAGATGTAGATGTACCTTACAGTACAATAATGTGTATGTATGTTGGTATAGGCAATAATAATTATTCGGCGGTGGCTGATAATACAGATTCAGATAGAACGGCGGAGAGATAACCCTTACATAGCTAGCACATAGCGCCTACCCGACCCACCAGTACTGGCAGCAAAACAAGGCGGAAATATCCTTCTTGCTCTTCTTGAAATTACGCTAAACCTTTTTAAGTAAATAATACAAATTATTACGAAGAATGAATTTTATAGTATTTTTCAACAGATAAAATGTTCTTATTGGAGTTGTAGATCGTATGGACTTTCTAGCGATCGAAGTACCCTATCAGTTCTATAATGAGTGTTAATTTGATACCTACTAATTGATAAAAAAAATGTCAATAGACATTAATTAATAATTAAACTCGTTGCAAAAATGTTGTAAATAGACAAACTGTACAACTATTAAATTATTTGCTAATTTATACAACTTACATTACAGTAGACGGTTATTATTTTGGTATAAAATGAACCGCCTATCTATGGATTACCATTGCACTCCTATTTGCAGCCAAAGCAACACACAAGAAATAACAAAATGAAAACTGTAAGTAACTTATTATTGTTAGTAAAAAAATGCATTGCTTTTAAGTGATTTTGAAACTATTTTATATCCGATCATCACTTTATTGTCATCATCATCATCTCCTTGGTTTTCATGTTGAACTTTTCTATTATTGTTGTGTTTAACTGCTTATTTATCTAGGTAAGTAATAGCGTGGTAATAGGATAATCATTTGTAACAAAGGCGTCTTTTATAATTCCAGATTGTGGTATTAAGTTTCCTAGTGGCTCTAAGCTACGCTGCCCCTTCCATCCCCAGCATCAGGATACTACCAGCTCTCAGGCATGAGGAAGTCCACGATGAATTCGGACAGTATGCCTTCAGATACATTACTGCTGAAAGTAAGTATTGTTTATAGTAGAGACTAATAACCATAAAATCTACTACTAATAACCATAACTCTACATTTTTGAAATGTGTTTAAAATATCCGACAAATGAGGGAGAGTTCCGTCCACGAATCTCAACAACTAGGTATGTTCTATGGAAAAATTGCTTCAGTTTAATTGTATAAACTCACCTAACTCACCTAAAACTGAGATGAATAATTCTTGTTTCACCCATTAAAATAGAAGGAAATGGAGCAGATAACAGTGGAAACGTACTCTACATACGAGTACGTACATACTTTAACGTACTTACTAGAAACATTAATCCTTACATTATAGGAATACCTTGATAATGACTTTATGCGGTTAGTTTACATCGAGAGAGACAAGACCTTCTACATAAATCTTGAAATAATTGACCAAACTAAACTGATTTGTTTCGTTTCTAGACACCGTAGTATCGGAGCGCGGGCGTCTAGTGCCCAACAACAAAGGCGGCTACGTGATGGAGATCGAGGGCCAGTACGAGTACGTCGGGGATGACGACCGCATCTACGTCACCAAGTACAAGGGCGGCCCTGGCGGCTTCCAGGTCATCGGTGACCATCTGCCCCAGCCCGTGCCTATGCCAGCCATATAGATATAAATAAACTGATAAAAAGAACTCATTTCTTTTCCACTTCCGTAATGGTCTTCGCTCCCAAAAACTAAACTATTGAAATTAATTTTCAAACTTTGAATATTTATTTCTTGTTAGAAACCTATTATGAAATGAATTTGCGGACCGTACTCGGTGGATTTCTGAAAGGATCTTTGGAGGGTGGCGAGAGGCCTCGAGGATGCGGCGGGGAGGCGGGGAGGAGGCTGTGACGTCACGTCCTATCTCGGCGGCCATCTTGGATTATCTCGTCGCACCTGCGGGGCGCGGGGGGGAGGAGGGGGACATTATCGACCCGATGCCGTCCTGCACATTTTTCAGGGGAAACTTGATAATGTCTATTTACTTCGGCCTCCGTCATTTCGGGGGTAGTTAGAATTTTCTTTATGAGCGCAACTGGGGCTGGTAAAATAAAGCATTGTTTTCTTTTCATTGATGGATCTCATTTTGTTGAGGTTATTCTTTATTGTCACAAGAAAGTCAAAGAAATATGAATTCATGTTTTTCAAGATTTATTTCTGTTTGTTTAAAATTGTTTGAACGGAAACTATGAAAACTTGAAAATGAAAATGATGAAACACAATGCTCTAATTATTGTACTTGATACTTTACCAAATGCACGATATTATGTTGGCTATTGGTCCTACCTACGCTCAGCAGCCAAATTGAAATTATAATCATAACAATTATCAGAACTTTGCCTCCATAACGGCGCATATGAAATTCTGCGCACATGCTGCGTCTGTTATCTATCTCCAGCGGTTTGGATACGCCGATACCATCTGTAGACAGGGGAGGACTTGGGGGTGGGTAATGGAGAATGCACTAAATTAGAATAAAGTGTTGGAAGCCAAGGTCAGCTAAATGTCTACTTTGACATGAGCGCTGATTGTTTTTCAGCATTATAAAAGTAACTCAATATAAAAGAAGAAGAAGTAGAACACTCCGTTTTATTTTACGGTTTACCTACTATGTTCATAACATTAACAATCATTTTCATGTCACATAAATAATATAATGTCACCAAAATAATAAACAGGTAATCTATGTCTAGGTGATCCTCACCTCGTTCCTAGGTCGGGTCCGCTGAGATGTTAACTGCTTCAGTGGTGTTTCAGACGTTCTTAGGCTAAGGTGGCTGTTTCCCATAAGGTGGGTTTGTAAAACACTGACTACGTCCCTCTGTTATATCACCCTTGCAGGGCTGCTTTGTGGGACTTCAAACGGCTGCCCCGAGAAGACTATCTCGCGTTTTTACTCTATTTCGCGACGCCACAATGACCAGTAATAGAACCTGTGTGCGCCCCGCGTGTCTTGTTTGAGAGGTTTTCAGGAGGTTTCTTGATATTTTTATTTCTGGAAATTTGTAGGAAAAGAGAAATGAAACACAATTAAGGCAAATACAAACCGAAAAATCTTTTAAAAAATTAGTCACAGAAAATTACACATCAGCACCACCTAATTTGTTGACTAGTTAGACTAGTTGCTTAAAATTGGTGCAAATGAATCAACATAGTCTTTAATCGTAAAGCATTTTTATAACACATTTGCTCGTAAAGGGTCTCTTATTACACCAATTTCAATACTGTATTGTATCTTATTACGTACTTGTGCGTAATCGTAATGTAAAATGCACGAGTGTTGTAAAACACACGAGTTTTTTTTTTTAATTAGGTAAAACGCACGGTTTATCGAACGGTACTTTTTAAATCTTAGCAAAGAGTTTTTATGGCAGAAAAGTGGTCAACATTTTATAAATAAAATTAACTTTGGGAGATAAAGTATAATAAAATAAACATTTAATTCTTTGATTTAATTATTTTTTACAATTAATTACAACCATTTATCTGTAACAAAATCAAAAAAATATTAATTTACTTTATTAGTAATACTGGCTGGTTTTTGTTTCTTTGTACTATGGCTTAAAAAAGAAAGCGTTGATGCGCGCGCATCCTAATTTGTGAATAAGTAAAAATTATTCCGCGCGCTTTTTCTTTTCGCTGTATTGTTATTTTTTTTATCTAGTTCTATTTATTCCCTCGCAAATATGTTATAAAACGTCGTACGACATACGTGCGCTTTGATAATTACAGCCTCTGCCTTCTTATAGCCCTCGCCTACGGCTCGGGCTAGCAATATCGCCTCGGTTGTAATGATCAACCCACCGCACTTATATCGTAATGTACTATTATGGTTCCATAGTACTCTAGTTTTGTTTTTCTTTAGCGTGGCTCTACATTTATAAGGTGGGTTTAATACTTGGTATAAGACTCAACACTACGTGAAGATGCTTCTTATACCTATAATATACAGGGTGTGTTGTCTTTGCCCAAGTTAGACAAAGCCCGCCATTATTTATGGTTCTTTTTGAAACACTTCTGATTTACCGTTGAAGTTGTCTTTATTAGTGCGAACGCGGTGGAAACTTGTAGGACTGTAAGTAAACAGGAAAACACAACATGGCGGCACTATACGGGTTGATTCAAAATCTTTGCGCTTAGTCAACATCCAAACATAATTATATGTGATCATTATATGTCCAAATAGGATATGATCGCAACAGCTTAAAAATAATAAATTAACTCAAGAATTTTGAACTAATCTAAAAAAAAAACAATCATTATTGAAAAACTTCACCGGAAGTAACATATAAGTAGACGTTTATTACGTCTTATTCCATGGATAAAACCACTAAGCTGTTGCCTCTTGAAAAAAAGCTAGTAAGTTTATATTCGTTTGTACTTATACTTATTTGATCAAATAACCAATCTTAATATTATCTGCGAAAAGATCTCAACAATAAATTACCTATTGTAATGCACATTTGTTTATTACCGCATTGTTACCATATTTTAAAAATAATGGCAAACAAATTCACCCTCGTGCTTTCTTCCATCAACAAAAGTAGTACAAAAACGGTAAAGCTGATGAAGTGGCAATCGAGGATAAATGGGTAATATTGGACCACCGTGTTAGTTGCGGTGCATAAAACAATGCATTGTTGTCGTGTCATTAAGAGCGCGTGCGGAAGGCAGCTGCGTGTGCGCATACCTACCTATGTACAGGGGGTTACAAATCTCGGCAAACCCTTTGAACCCGAAAGGGTGTAAGGCTCGTATTTATAAAGCGATCTCAAGATTGAGATCAATATTAAGTACGGATTTGACAGACCATTTTGTACTGAAATGACATTTCTGATACGAACTCAAAGTAGCTGTCACTCTTAAGAGCTGATTATAAATACGGGCCTAAAAGGACTTTAAATAGCAGATCAATCAGTTGGTCGAGCAATGGAAGATTCCAAGAACGCAGCAGGGTCAAATCCTGCACAAGTCGAATTTGTGATTTCATATTTAAAAGGCTGGCGGGAACGGGCCTTTGAATCGGGGTAGTAGGTCTCGTCCTTATTTCCAGTCGGAGGTCAGAAACAAAAGTTTCATAAGTATAAATACCTCATTTTTAAGTAACGTTAAAAGTAATAATTAAATAGTAGTTAGTAGTAAATTAAAAACTAATTAACTCGTTGACGCTCTTCCTACCCCATTAGGGATACAGGTGTGATACTAGGTATGTATGTATGTATGTTAAAAGTAATTAGTATCTACTCCTGTAGATTATTTTTACCTAAGTATTTATAACAAGTCACAATCTTATTTTTGGGTTGCTACTGTAAACTGTCACCCTGTAGATCCTTATGGTCTGTGACCAGCTCATCAAGTCCTCAAGTGGAGGGTGCGTTCCGGTGCTGGCAGCATAAGAGGGTGCACATTGTAAGGTAAATCCAGGCACGTGCTACACCCGGTGGTCTGCCCACCCTGGGGTGGTGGTTGTTTACTAAGTTGGCAATTTAGGTATTACAACTAGCATTTTCTTGTACAAGATTTGAACCTAGTAAAATTTCATATTTTTGTGTAATAATATTAAATTAAATATAAAAATAAAGCACGATGGTGTAGTGGATAGATCTGCTGCCTTCTGTGCAGGAGGTCGTGGTTCGAATCCCACCAGAGTTATGATAAAGCGTATTTTTATTCAAATGTAAGGTATAAAAATACTATTAACTTCATGTAAGATGAATTGACTTGAATAATAAGATTTCACCATGTCCTCATTATCACCTTGATATAGAGATATCGGTAGAGACCTACTGTATAGATGTTTCAATGAAGTCATCAGCATCACAACACAAGTACACCTACTTAAGTGTACATTCCGGTATTGCCAACTGTAAACCCCAGCACGTGCTACAGTCAGTAAGCCCGGTGGTTCAACCAAGGTGGCATGGTAACATTATTGTCTACAGAAGGGTCCTTGAAATATGGTAGAGAACTTGAAATTAATATGCATTGTTTATTTTTGTCGAGTATCAACTTTATTGTATACTAGCTTTTTGTAGCTATATTTCATTTCTGAATAAAATGTGATTTTAATAAGATTTTTGACATAAAAATAGTTTAAGTAAGTTAAATTCTTATTGGAAGAAGGACAAAGATGTCAAATATTCCAGAAAAAAAAATATGATGACATTTTATAAGATAGTTAAGTATACCGTTATTTTCTTATACCTATATCAAAGTCCGCTGTTGCGTTTGATTATAAAAAAAAACCAAGGTGTAAGTAAAAGGAATATTCATTTGTTTGTAATACCTTACAAATACAAACAAAATATCTTCTAAGAATAAAGCATCTCAACTAGAATGTTGGTGATTATTATTATAGCCCTGACAAAATGACTTCCTCGAAATACTGAGCTACTCAATAGGAGGCTCGGCTCGGAAGCTGTGGTTCAATAAATAACATAATAATTCACGTGGCGCCTAACAAATGGACGAGCCAAGCCTTGCTACCTGTGCACTTGACCAAGCCATAGAGTAGCAAATACAAACACACATCAAGAAATAGGTTTTGGATTAAAAGCTTGAAATTCATAAAAAAAAACATTGTAATATTAATAAGTAAGATGAATATAGAAGATGACTTTACTTTAGATACATACCTACTTAGGGACTTCTTATGCAAAATCAACAGAAAATATTACTTATCTCTTGCCACCTAACGTGACGTAAGTACTACGCACGTCACTTTAAATCTGCTCTAACATGGAGCCTTACATCTGAAACAAAATTAGGTACACAAAAACCAACAGTCAACAGTTCAATTTTTAACCTGATACTTTTTCGGTCTTAAAGAGTAGGTAACAATACTCAAATGTTTATTGCAATAAAATATCCATCTTCATTCAAAATTTGAAAAAATCCAAGTAAAATTATGTACTCATAGTTAAAATCAAGCAATAGCAAAACATTGCGAAGTTTTTTTATTTTGGTGTCATAGTAGGTAGGTGTTATGATTGTCACTTCTGTCTGTTTGATCACGGTCAGTGTTGTCACTTCTGTACAGTAGAATAAGTTGATCTTTGTCAGACCCCCGCGACCACCGGCAGCTTGTGCGTCCGTGCTGCTCAATGGACTCATCAATATCCTTCGTACACACATTTAATATTATATTATTACAATACAAAATATTATATTCCTTTAAACATGACTTGAAATACAAGCTGGAAGCATTCATATTAGAATGTCAATAGAGAATACTTATCAGATAAACTAAACAAAGAAAATATTGAAATTAGGTGCTGGCATATATTTTGTAAGTTATTACAGTATTTAAGGCGGAGTTTATGTACTCTGTTTACACAAACTTTAAATATATTTTTTTCATTCATAGCGCTTATCATAAAGTCAAAAGCCATAGGAAAATCTTACTCAAAAAATACTTATACGACTTTGTAAAGGTTCAACTATATTTTTTCATTTCATTCAGTCTTACAAATAGAATAGGACACTCATAGCTTTGATCGACTCCCACATTTGCATATCAAAACAGTTTTGCTGATCGATGTTTTTGTAGCGTGTCTCTTCGCAGGTGCTGATAAAACCGCGTCCATTATTACAAATAACAAGCAAAAAACAAATCTAAGCACCCACACTCATACCTGTTTGTGGTAATAAGATCTCTTTACAAATAAATCGAATGTAAGAGCAATAAAAAGCGTTTTTATTTGATGTGGGAATCAAAGGTGTGAACCGAAGGGTTTGAGTTGAGTGTCGTGTTTCAAAACACAGAACTCGATCTCTCAATTTTTCGCAAGTTTTATCCGCGATGACGGCGATGGAATGTTTTTAATCGCATTAGGTACCTGAGCTCCAAAATATTTGTCATTTTCAAACATTATAAACGATAGTTTTGATGGCGTCGTCGTATTTGGTGATTGTGATATTTAAACACATTTCATACACGGTGTTATCGATAACTATGTTCATAAATGTGTCGATGTCCAATTTTTGATATTTATCGACAAAATAGTACAAGATTAAACTCATAATGTTATAAAAGTTTAAAAAACTGAACCCAAAATGATTGAAGGCTATAACTCGGAGCAGCAAGCACACGCGTCGAAAAAATAAATCAAATGTTCTCTCCGCGACGCCCACTATTAATAAAACTCTTTAAAATATATTTAATAATGTCCACAAAGGCTGAGAGCACAATACTCGCCCATAAAGGGGCAGCATTTATTATAGCGACAATATATCGAATACAAAAAGATAGTGTGACAAAGACGCGTACTTTTTAATAATATTGTCATTTCTCAGCAGCAGTGGACTCTTTCAAAAAGCCATAACGCAATAATTTATCTCTTTATAAGAGTTTTTTCTGGGTGGGAGCTCGGTCGAAGCCAGCTGAGAGGGTTAGCTGATACGATTATGGTGAGCCTCCTGTGCAGCCTTTAGTTCCTTCATAACCTATTTGAAATAGTTCTTTGAATAGTAGGTACTGCATGCATAGGTAATATTAACGAAAGTTTTCACAATGAGATGAATTTGAAAGTCCTTTATAATAATAAAATGCGTCTACTTGAAATAACTTCGGCTCTCCTTTAAGCAGTTTCTGATTTGCATCTAATAACCATTTGCAAGTACACGCCTCCAGCGGGACAACCATAAATATAATAAAGGAGAAAAGTTTCAAAAACACCGATAATTCGGCGTGAAACAACATTTTGTTCGTAACATTGCGCAAAAAAATTAACGACAGTCTTTATAGCCTGGGCGAGACGAAGGAGACGGGTGACATCGGAGCCATAATAAAATCGATGAAATATTTAGAGGGGAGCAGTGAGCAGTTACTCATCGTAGTAGCGAGGCATTGTGCTTAACTGCCTCTGTGGTCTAGTGGTCTAAGCTGTGGGCTTACGATCCGGAGGTCCTGGGTTCGATTCCCGGGGGGGAACACAAAGTTGATATTTGTCAATTTATCACTTTGTGAGGTTTTCCCCAGTTTGGTTAGGACATTGCAGGCTGAATCACCTGATTGTCCGAAAAGAAAAAAGATTCCGTGCTTCGGAGGGCACGTTAAGCCGTCGGTCCCGGTCGCTGTCTTTGATAGTGGTCGACACTGAAACCATGTCAGAGGCCTATAAAGCTGTGCTACTAGGCGGTTTGAAAACTCTGACACCAGGGTTTATCGGGTCGTTGTTCGGCTCGAAAATCCACTCGCTAAGAAGAAGATTGTGCGCTATTGTTGTGTTTGCACAGGTAGCCCCGCGCAGTGGGCAGCAAAGCTACCCTAATGTTCTTAATGCCGACGTGAATGTTTTGCATGTTCTTGGTGTTTTGGTACGGTTCTAGTGAAGATCATAGGTACATATAACATACCTACGAGTGTCAGAGATTTTAAATATCCTGATAATGGCTATTGAAGACAGCGACCAGAACCAATGGCTTAACGTGCCTTCCGAAGCAAAGAATCGTCTTACTTGGCAGAAAAACAGATGAGTCTGCAATTATAGCTCTAATCAAACCAGGAACCATCATCCCACACTGATTGATCATCTTTGTGTGTACTCTGTGAAAACTGATCCCACCGCCTAAGGATCAAGAACCCTAGGCTCAGATTATTAGACCACAAAGGCTGTACTTGATTGATAATTGCACTCTAGCATGTATCAAACAAAAACAAAAGCTAAACATAGAAACAGGTAAAATTAATTAAGGGGGTTGACATTCCCGGTGTAGGACCGCCCGCGCGCTACCGTCGCGCCGCGGGGCGCAGCGCGTGTGACGACTTCATGCCAGCCAGGAGCGACTTCCCGGAATACGCCCGGACTCCTGGGTACTGGAATAGACATGACCCTAGGGTTCAATGATCCACTGTCTCTGATCATTTTTGCTTCTTTTCTGTATTGTAGGGAACAGAGGTGAGCTAATTTCTGTATCTAGTTTCGCTCTTTCCGATTTTCTTTTCTAGAGTCAGTACTATCAGTAGTCTTCTCGTATCTATGACGACTCAATGTCAGTCAGGATCGGGAGCGACTTTCCGGAACACGCCCAGACTCCCTGTACTGAGTATGGGATAGGCATAAGCATGACCCAACAAGGGTATAGAGTTCAATGATCTCTGATCCTTTTTAGTTCTCATTTACTGCAGAAGGGAAGGTAAGGGACGTCCAAGGGTAAATTTTCCCTCAATTTTTGTGCTTTACTGTCAATTTTCTATGTATGTGTGCATGTGACGACTTCATTTCATGCCATACATGACCCAAACAATGATGGCCTTTGATTCTTTTCATTAGTTCTCTTATAAGGAAGAGATTCTCTTAGAAGTCATTAAGGGGTAAAAGATTTATTCATTCTGATTCTTCCGGTCGGACAACAAAAGATATATTTAATTGTTTATCTATATCACTTGCAGTCTTGTTATCAGCAGTCTCACTGCGTCGTCCGTCAGTTGATTGCATGAGCTTCGCACGTATGTGGTTTAACATGTAGAGTAGAGCACGATTCATCAACTGACGACGCTCTGAGCTGACCTACAATATTCAACCTTATGCTGTCTTAATAAAAGTAGTTAAGTACTATGCTGTATAATGTGCAGTAGCAGTACCTATTCCTAAACTGCGTCAAATATCTTTGAATCCGGTATAAGCACTGACCATTATTGTAGGTATCTGTTATTCTTCAGTTGGAATTTTCTAATCATGACATGGGAGAGGCCTATGTCCAGTAGTGGATGATGATATTCTAAGAAAAATAAAATGGTATATCCAATTTATTTTATCCAAGCATCTGCTCTGTTCAAAACCATTGAAACGAGACGATGATGAAACACGTTTACCGATCATTACAACAGCACCCATCTAATGAGTAAGCTCAATTCCCCCATCACTCATATTAGCCGCTAATTATAATATTTCATATCGAATCCTTGCTCCAAGGTGGTTCAGATAACATCTCTTAAACTCTATAGCTACTACTAATTAAACGGATTTTGTTAGTAAAGGCCGGTAGCTCTAAAATAAATAGACTATATTTCATATTTTGAATTACGTAAACGATTTCATACAAGGTTTAATTGCTTTAAGGAAGTAATTTTAATGACTCAATTTTTTTTTTTGGATACGTGTTTGATCTAGTCCAGAGCAGAGATGGCAGAGACATTGATTTTTAACCAAAGAAAATTAGAAATTGGTAATAATTTAGGGAGGGTTGAATATTTTCTTGCCTTTTATATTTCGAACTGCTTCTATTTACAAATCATTAAACTTATGAGGCTGAGTTTACAGTTTGACTTTTATAACTCTTTAGTTTTTACTAGAGATTTTACTTACAAATAAAAATTCAGATCTTTTTGTATATTATTGACAATATGTGGACCAAGTATATTAGAAGACACGTGTAAGGACCGGTATCTATGTAGTTTTAAATATTTGTATTTCAAACTATATGTAAAACGTAAAACGGATGCAACAGTAATTCGTTGGTAATTAATGTCAAGCTTGCTGCAATAATCATAGCTTATATTTATGTTTAAAAAATATTATTTTATGTCGTTTTTATAGGTATAACATTGAAAATTATTTCCCATGAGTTTAATAATTATTTATACCAATAAATATTTAGTTATATGTTTTTGAATATAATTAACCCAATTCTACATATTAAATTAAAAAGAAATCTCCAACATTCTTTTCAATGTTTGCAGATTTTTTTGTCAATATTTATATGTAGGCTCTAAGTACAAATTAGTTTTTTACAACTTTGGGACATTATCCACATATGAAAACACCGGCAAACATTTTAGTCACGTCCCATTATAGCAAATGAGAGAGGCAGCAACAGCAATGTTACGCAAATCGCTGGGGCTGCTGATTAGCTGCGGCCCATCAGATCGGATTCGGTCGGGGGTACCGCCAAATTACTGCGTTTAGGTAAGGAGACTAGTATGTGGTATGAGCTTGGTTCTTCATGTTAGGCTAAATGGCTATAAAGTATACGGGGTGTAAGGGACAGCGTCCCGCAAACTTATAGGGGTTGCTCAGTCATCGATACTGAACAACTACCATCAGGATTTTTTTTCAGGAAATAAAGTAAAAAAATTGCTTTTTCATACAAATTGACCACATTGATCAG
This sequence comes from Scrobipalpa atriplicella, assembly GCA_029255725.1. Classification (NCBI taxonomy): domain Eukaryota; kingdom Metazoa; phylum Arthropoda; class Insecta; order Lepidoptera; family Gelechiidae; genus Scrobipalpa; species Scrobipalpa atriplicella. Next base: position 44,754 of record JARACY010000987.1, on the reverse strand, counting down.
ACAATTTGTATGGAAAAGCAAATATTTTTTTTCATTTCCTGAAAAAAAAACCTGGTGATATGTGTTCAGTATCGTTGACTGAGCAACCCCTATCAGTTTGCGGGACGCTGTCCCTTACACCCGGTATTGTAACTGCACAATAAAAAACTGAAGGACAGTGCTAATTAGGGGAACAGGTGTATTTGCAAGCACAATTCACGATGAATATAATATCACAGGGAACGCTGCTGCTCACTCATTTCCAGTTTATCCTTTTTAGGCTACTTAGGCTCGTATTTATAAATAGAACTCAAGATTGAGAGCAATATTATGTATGGATTTGACAGGTCGTTTCATACTGAAATGACATTTCTGATACGAACTAAAACTAGCTGTCACTCTTGAGTGCTGATTATCAATACGGGCCTTAGAAGTGAGTGTTAAAATTTTCGTTAGGAACAAATTGTAGAACGCAACTCTACTTAAGCAGATACAACTTGTTAATCTATTAATTAAGATACGATTAGTCCATTCGAGATAACGGTGCAATTATTACATGGGGTGATTTTGTGTGAAAACTTTTTAACTCATTCTCATTAACTTCATAGCGAAATAATCGTCCAAACTCATACGATTCTCACAATTAAATCGCTCGTAAAATTGAAATATCTGTCGCGACAACGCGCACAACCTATTAGAAAGTGTACAATCTTTGTCTGCGTATTAAACTTTGACACGATTATCCGAATTATGTTCGAAAGGGGATGCTTTCACATCGTTAAATTATTTTGTATTGCTATAAATATGTCCGCGTTTCGGTGTTTGGAAACAAGGCGAGCCATGTCGAATCGTACAACCCACAGCGACTTGCTACTGCAGAATTTTGTGAAGTAATTTTGTGCCTGATTTCTCTTCTCATAAAGTCACTTTTCCTTTGTGACTTGGCTAATAAGTGTTGTTGCTTTGTGGTGCACTGTGCAGTAATGGTAATAGAGCATGCAATGGGGTTGGCTGCCTGTGTGGCGCTGCCCGTCAATTTTTTCTACACGGAAATTGTTTCACTGTCAATTTCGCAAGAAATATTGATTTATCTGTTTGTATGTTTTTTTTTGTGTCGGAGCCAGTAAAGTAGAAGTGTTTGAAGTTTTACGTTCGAAGAAACAACTAATTTTGATTTCAATTTTTTTTCTAAGTAGTTACCTGTAGTCTTGCTAGTAAGTAATTCCTACAAAAGGTACTTCTAGTACCTAGTGGTGTTACTTAAGTCCAGTACAGGTATTCTAAGACATTACCTTAATTTAAACAATAATTTATTTTATTACATTCAATTTTGCACCGTAGCATTCTCCCCATATTATAACCTATTATGTGGTTGTCTTGAATTGAATTACATTTATTTGACTACGAACTGAACTGACACATGTCCTATATAAGTGTAGGCACCTAGCTTAATAATCAACGATGTTTTGACCAAACGAAAAAGAAAACTGTTACAAATCATAACTCTACCAGAACAATATTTTTTATCTGGATCTGGTATCTTCACACCAGCCATTAAATACAAATGCAGTGAGAATGTGTAGTACTGGTACTTCCATTCCATAACTCTATCTTGTATCCACCGGAGCATGCTTCATACAGTCGATCACATTCTTAAGAAGTACTGGAAGGTGCCTTATGTCTTTGTAGTAAGGTCTATTTTAGCCCTGAATAGTATTGTTAAAGCGTTCTGCCGCAGTGGCGCAAACATCAAAACAAAGGCTTTGAAGCTCGGATAAATCCGTTTCTATGGTAAGGTTTTAGAGGTTTGTTCAGATGGAATAATTAAATTTGTTTTAAAATAGATTACCATCAAAAAAAAAAAAAAGTAAATAAACTTTTTTAAAAGGGAAAGGCGCGCGGCCAAATATACTGCCAAAATATATCTAGTAAAATAATTAATAGGGAATTTGTTGTTAATAACTAGGGCAGCCTATAAGCTTAATTATCTTTTATTTTTTTTATTTTTTTAATAATCTACTTTATCTTTGTCTGTTGTTTGACTTCAAAATCATCACAAAACACAAAGCACAAACATAAAAACAATCTCCACATAGATACTCTTTAACAAAATTTCTGCTAACCTTAAAACTGCTCTCCATTTGAAATTACGTAAGTGGCATCAGTAAGGTAGAGTATAACTTCAATTTTAAATTTAACTGCTAAGTTGTCTCCTCTGTCCTATACAAACAAAATATTCACACATTAACAATTAGCCACTTCTCATCTCAAGCTGTTTGCCCACAATGTTTGATATTCTATAAAAATGAGAGCCATTTGGAGGAGAACATTGTCCAAACAAATATAAATAAAATAAACTTTTCTATTATTGTTGGTGTTGCCAAATATTTTCGTTTTCCAGTGTTGCCAGGACAACAAAAGATGGCAATAAATTCTAATACAATGTATGTCACCGCATTGGTTATGCAATTAATGGGAATCGAATAATATTTATGGTAATAAATGGGCGTGATGTTTGCGTTATTGTGGGAATGAATATATTCATTACCTCCATGATATATTCATAAAAGATTTGAAAAAATCACACCCACATAACGCATACACATCTATGTGACATGTCATTAAAAATCTTGAGCAGTTTTCGTCAACCCGTTATAATGTTATAGTGAGATAGGTTTCAGTGGTAGTTCAACTGCTTATTTAATCCATCAAAAACGCATCTTCTTTACATCTGTCTTTCTGTATTAACTTGACAATATACAAGGGGTCACACCCAAAATATTTTTTTTTTACTTTAATATACAGTGAAAGTAGACAAACGTACTACAAATATGACAATAGGTCAAAATATGACAAAAAACAAAACTCCTACGTCACACCAGCTTTTAGCCAAAGATTAGAGAATCATTAGAACGTCACCGGCCGTACCTGCCTATTCATTATCTTGTCAAAATATTTCGCTGAACATCGAACATAAAAAACAATTTTTTTGTGGAATACTTTCGTGAATTTGTCCAATTGTTGGTTTGAATGCTCGCCAGCGTGACATCTCAATATCACACACAAAAGGAATCATTTGTCATTGTCCATTAGATGATATTGTTGGCTAAAGTATAAATTATTTACTGATGTTCACAATCAAATTCAAATGTGTATTTCATTGTATTTTAATAAAGTCAAAGCTAGTAAAGTGATATCTTAGATCGCCCATTTACAAACCGTAAATTATTTACTAAGTTTGAAATTGTTGTTTGACGTGTTTGTGGTAACATTTAAAATTGCAAAGAACTCTACACTGAACAATTATCTAAAATATTTATTTAACCCTTTACGGCATACGAGTCCAAATATGACCACAATTTTTTTATTAGTTATTCTCACTCAGTAAAGGTAACTAAACAAAAATAAACTATCAAAAATGGGTGGTCATATTTGGACTCGTATGTGTTAATGGTTTAAAGTAGTAGCTTTCATTGCAAGAGCCAAATCTAAATTTCATTTTTCATTCAGGGTATTTAATTTAGTTCCAAGTAGGTTGTACATATTATATTACTTGTTATCACCGTGTGACGTCATGTAAGAAAAACACAAACGAAAAATCCATCCATAAACTAGCGGCTGTATATTTTTCAGTGTTGTTTACCTGTGTCGCACAATAAATAACGTCGCACATAGGAAACGGTTTTTCAGGAAAACATACATCGCGGCGCGGCGGATCGCATGAAATAAAAATCGCATTGTAATCCGGTATTGGCGCTGATAAGGAGCTGTGACAAGCCAAGAATTATGTGCTCCAGAGGGCAATTTTTCTTCCCCGGGATTTATTCCCGTAATTTATAGAGGATCCCCTGTATCTGGGCTAACCCGCCGTCCTAACGAGGCCCACAATAATTAAGACTTACCCCTGATACTAATTAAATCGGACCAATCTATAATAAAATCAAAGGGGAGGATTATTTGTCAAAAATACTTTAGGTTTTTAGTTGAAGGTACTTTAGGTACACTAGAAGTCTAGGTGATGAAATAAATAACTGCCATTAAATATTTCAGCTACAATCTACTGGTGCAAGTTAACACAACGGAATACATAAACAAAGTTACATAGATTGTCGCTCACCAAACTTTATAGCTACTAAAGATTTATTAACTAATAAACATAACCCGTAATTTAAGAGCCCTCTAGACAAACGTTTAGAGAGACATCATTCTAGCAAATCTGAACATCAATCGAGTGTCTCGTCGGTAGATATTTGACACGCAAATTCAGCGGGAGCGTGCCACGTCATGAATTGTTGTCGACAAAAGTGTCTGCGGCGTCGGGAGTCGGCTTAGCACACCGCACCGCAACCCGCAGCCGCACATCCACCCCCGAACACTCGTAAATTTAGGGCTTCATAAAACCAGATCCGAGATAAGACACAGTGCGGAGTGCGTCCCGGATCAAATGCGATGCGAACCACAACCATAGACAATAAAACTAACGCATCTGCACATACCATTCTACATCACGGACAAATTTGTCATGTTTACGTAAAATACGCGCGCGATAGCGATCGAGGATTCACCAGAAATTGTAAGAAAAATGTCACTTTCGTCCGCGACCGGCCGAGGCTACGAATACGAAACCTGCGCTAGTAAAAAATACGAGTGAGCTGTCAAAAGGCCAACAAAAGCGCATTATGATTTTAACAGTTTCTGAATTGGTTCGCTATTATGGGGCGTGCATTATTCCTTTCAGCCAGTGTAAGGGTATTTGGGCGCTTTTGTGGCTCCGTATTGACAAATAAGTAAGATTAACTCCTAAAGCAAAAATAATGGAGGATTAGGCTGGCGGTGTAATTTTTTCCGATAATTCTGCGGAGATGGATGGCGCCACTGGCCCGATATTGCATTATCCGGCCGGCGAGGCGGCTCGCTGCTTTATGTAGTGTTACAACAATATTGCAAAATAGATCAACTGGAAAGTACAAAGCCATTCAGAGATGCAAAGAGCATTCTTCTACTGTTCACTACAATAAACAAACAGAGAGAAAGAATAGGCTTAATTCTAATAGATTTTCTCCTTATGCAACACACTCGTGAGTAAGAATTGGAGTAAGCGGCCATTTTAATCGTATGTCTTTTGATGTCTGCCTTTGTGCCAACTTTGCACAAGGAAAGAATTTTCAAACCAATGTCTCGATAAGATATGCTGAAAATTCTTTTACGAACTTCTTACAAAACGACCACGAAAGCTCCATATTTAACTCCGGAACGGGTTGTAGGCATAACTACGTGTCGGGGACATATATTTAAAGCTTCAGTAGATAGGGGTGCAATAATTTTGACAATGACTAGCAGCCTTACCCGGCGAGGCGTAGGCGCGGGTGGCGGGACGCGGAGGGGGGCGCGGGGGGGCAATCTGCGCACTAAATCACGCTACGAATAAAATTTATGGCGCCGAGATAAAAACTCGCAGCTTTTCTCTTTTACGTTCCTTCGCCCCGCGCGCGTCTCACCGCCCGCGGCTCCCCGCGGAAAATCCATAGGGATTTTTCCAAGTGTTCGGGCGACGGCGTGTGTGTGGGACGAGGCGATTTTGTTTTATGCTTATTGCCGTAGCAATGTTTTGTTTGCGGAGTTGCACTGATAAGAGCAGACGAGGAGATTGTCTCTCAACTCCAAACTGGACTCGAGACGAAGGGACATTTTTTCGTCGGTTCTAAGCGTTAAATGCATCTGATATGCAATCTGCGCTTTCATGTATTTTGGTTTTATTGCTGTTTTTACGATTTGTTTGTATGCACCCTTGCCTGCATCAAAAGTTTCGCAAACCAAATAACTAAATTGGACAGTTATTTATTTAATAACGGCCCTTAAAGTCAAAACACCGTTCCATCTAGCACAGTTCCAGTTTAAGTACCTACCTATAGTAAAACTAAACTGAACTTAACACTGAACCACGTTAGCTATCGCACTTTCACTTACTCAAGCCGTACTTGAAGCCACGCGAGTTTTTTTTATTTGTTTCAATACATTTGCCCCTAATGGGGTATGAAGTAGAGTCGTTTGTGTGGAGCATGTCATTTGTTTTACTTATGGGTTTTAAACAAATAAGGTCATTTGAAGTAAGTAGACCTCTGTGCCCTTGTGGTCTGAGCCATGGGCTCTTGATCCAGAGTCTGTGAGTTCGATTTATCACTTAGTGTGATGGTTCACGGTTTGGTTAGAAATTGGAGGCTCAGCCACCTGATTGTTGCTTAGGAGGGAATTTTGATTTATGTAGAGCGGTTTTAAAAATTGGACGTAGAAAAATAAGTACACCTAATACTAGAACAACAGAGTAAATAAAAGAGTTTATACTCCCGTATAAACGGTATTTTGGAAAATGAATTCAAACAAGGGAATGAATAAAAGAGGCTTTGCCATACAAAATTAATATCTCGATCAGACAATTTGTATGGGAAATCCATTTTTTTTTCATTTCCTGAAAGAATGGTGAAAGTTGTTCAGTTCCGTTGACTGACCAACCTTTAATAGTTTTGCGGTACGCTGTCCTTAACACCCGGTAAGTATTTGTAGCACCTACTTTACACAAACAATTTTCCTTTAAAACTCTATTTTATTACGAGTGCGTGCTCAAAAGTAAGTAAGAAATAAAAATATTGGACAAGGTTAGTTATTAGTATTACTGCCTACGACATTGTAAGCCAGGTCGTACGTTTGAAAATTAAATTCAACTTGAAACGTCCACAATAATTTTAAAGGAAAGTGTATCGTGCGGCTTATCACAACTTTGCTTCGTGATCGCGACTGTACTTTACCACCGATATGGCCAGTTTACGGCTTAATTCGGCAAATATTACCAGCGGTCTGCTTCGATGGTGTAGTGGTTTGAAACTTGGGCTCTTAGTCCGGAGGGCGTGGATTCGATTCCTACAATAGGATTTTAAGTTGGTCGTGTGCTAATTGTCAATTTGTCTAGGATAATGCAGTCTTAATCACCTGATTGCTTACTTTTCGTTTTGTTAATTTCTTGCTTTGGAGTTCACTTTAAGCCATCGGCGAAACCGCTATCTTTGAAAGTGGTAATTGCTCGCTCAGGCCAAATCATGTAAACCTCTGAAATCAGGATTCACATGGTCAATCTTAGGCTATACAACCCACAAAACATAATAAAAACTCCGGAGTGAAAACACTTCAAGCTGGATTGTGTGACGTCCAGGATATTCATAAACATTGGTGTTTATTGCCTGTAAAATGGTCGTGAAACTTTGTACTTTAGGTCAAGCCGGCTTAAAGTGGCTACTGTTTAGCCCACCTCCTTACAATTTAATTTGTTTGGGTTTTACTGCAGTAAATAACTTAGAAAGTCTTTTGGTTCGATTTTTTGTTTTTTCCTAGACGTTTTTCCACGAAAGTAAAGGAAAATAATTTATTAAAAATAGAGTAAAAGATGAGTATTGTTTCTGCTAGGTAAAAAGTTCAAAAATATGAAATGAAGGTTTTCTGCACAGCTGCCATATTCTCGGTAACACTAAGCTTCTAATATAAGGCTTCGATTTACGCCACAACAAAAGGCAGTCTAAAGGTTGTCTCCTATATGCCGATTGTCTTACTTATCTGTACTCAATCAGTGTTTATTTATTATTATGGCGGTGTGCTCCACGTCAAAATAATGTCCCTATTAGAGGACAAAGCGAGCCTTTCAGAGAAGCAACAGCAAAAAATGACAAAAATATCCACGTCGAGAGCAGAGATTACACGAAAGCAAGGCCATCTGTGGATATTGAGACCGTCTCACACGAGATAGCTTATCGGCCGATCTCCACTCAGATTTTGTGAAGAAACAGCGATAGAAAAGGCTCCTATTTATAGACACAGCACACAGACTCTGCGCGCCGCAATCGCATTAGCTTGCCGGCTGTCGAACGCAACGATGATTTGAATTTCCATTGTTTATGGTGGCAGACATGTGTCAAAGTTCGATTGGAATTTAAATTCGGCTCCTTTGTTGTCTTTCTTTTTTTGTCGAGTTGTAAACACGGCGCGGTGATGTTCCAATTTGGTTACCAGCTCCAGAGGTTATATCTATGACTCCTCTTGTAGCTGAGATGATATTTTTGACGTTTTTGACGGTATGCCGTATGAATAATTACAAATCATGTTCGAGCGGCCCTGTATGTTTTTTTGTTATTGTAGAGTAGAGACGTGCACAAAATTCCATCGTATCTAGATGTCCCGAGCATTTTCCTACAGACGGAACATCAAAGCTGCATAACATCTGCTAAATTGCCGGAGTCGGCAAGGAGCGAGCACGGGGCGAGGACGGGGTCGGGGGAAGCACAAAGCGACTACCATTTTGTTCCGACACTTTTCAAAATTGGAACGTGACGGTTGCAAGCGCTCCGACCAGAGACAATGACATGAAAAGGAAAAATGTAAACGGCCCTATTCTAAATAGGAGTTTTGCGGGGACTAATATTTTATATCGCTGCTCGCCCGCACGCAAATGTTGTCGTCATCTAGTTTTATGACGTGCCGGTAGAGTCGAGAATTGCGTGTATTGTGTGGGTGAGTTATTGCGTTGTTGAATTTATGTGGGTTAATTTAAAAGTGAGTTCTTGAACCCTTTCAGAGGCATTGTATCTTTGTGCGCTTTGTACCGAGATGGTTTATCTGCGTCGCGGGGTACATGAGTGCTGTTTTTTTCATTCCGTAATGCTTTTACATTTCAAAGGGGTTAAATGTTATTCAGGCTGGCTGTCCGCTTAGAAAATGTGTGGGTGTCGAGGGGGGAGCGCTTTGGTTCCAAATTCTATTTACGAATATGTATTAAGTATTTTCTACTCTGTCTATTTATATCACTATACAATTTGGTTATTATACGCTCTACTTTTTTATGTTAAGATGAATTATTTATTACCTTTCGACGTAGATAAGTGAGAATAAAATATTTAGGGAATACAAACAATTATTTCTTCTTTTATTTAATTTTTTTTGAAATTTAAGATACACAGTGTTTGTTTGTAATCTATCCATTTCAAAAACTATTTAATTTAAATTATAACAAAACATTTATTCTAAGGGCTATTTTTATGCTGATACAAAACAGCGACAAGTGATTATCCTAGGCGACGCGGAAACCTAGGCATTGAAATGAGGTCCTAACAGCCATTTAAATGAAATGCCCTTATAGAGCCACCGTGTAGGCAAATAGGCTAATGACTTGTAATCACTATGTTGAGCAGCGGTGAACCTTTGAGATTTAGCAAATAACAGATAAATATGGCATAGGTAGGTACTATCAGTAAATAGATCATGTGAGGGTGATAAGAGTGGTTTTGGAATTACATTCCCTTTGCTGTTAGGTGTGTTAGGAGAGTTTAAGTTAGCTTTGTCGAATGAAGACGTTTTTTTTTATATAGGAATGAATCAATGCTGGATTGGGAGTGATAGAAAAACATAGAATGTGCCATACTAGACTGTAGACGATAGGCGCAGGTTAAGGTAGAAAAAATACAAAATAAGTATTATTACTTATTTATTTTATTTAAAAAAAATTGGTCTTCACAGTGTACATTTTTGCTTTCTGTTCATTTAATAATTACAAACTAAAACTAAAGTTTGTAAATCTGTGGGTATAATAATAATATAACTCTATTTCTTTACGGTAAAATAAGAGTGACAAAGTAAACTGATCTAACCCATCTAACTTTGAATCATCCTATTCATGTCAAATCAAATTTATTCTTCAAACATTTGCCACATACTTACGAGTATGTGTAGAAATGTTAGTCTAAATTTAGCTTATGTTAGTGTTACTAAGTATTTATGTAATTCATAAGCCTCACAAAGATAGCGTGGCTGAAATTTATAACACAGACTAAGATATATGACAAAGTTATGAGATATTAGTTTTCATATATTTTTCTAGAAAGTTGTATCCAATTTATAAAAGCTTTTATACAAGATTTTTTATGTAAAAGAGATAGTACTTAACTTACTAATCGAACGTAGGAATTATAATTTTTCAATTCAATTGACAATAAATTCAACATTGTTTTCTTTAATTTCTCAGAAATATCTATTAATAAAAATATATCAAGAATACCCTTTTCAGTATCGGATACGACAGTTTTCGTTAATTTTATTTATAAAGTTGTACAATAATGTAATTATTGAATAAATAATTTTTCTTTCTTTCTTTCTTTCAACAGTCCTAACCACTAGTTTACGTTACCATAACCCAACATGTTTAAGGCCCGTATTTATAATCAGCTCTCAAGAGTGACAGCGAGTTTGAGTTTGAATCAGAAATGTCATTTTAGTACAAAACGGCCTGTCAAATCCACACCTAATATCGCTCTCAAACTTGAGATCGCTTCATAAATGCGAGCCTAAGTAAGTATAATATTAGTGTTGTGTCATTATCATTGAATTAGCCACTTCAATTCGAAAAGTTTTAACTCTAAGAGCGAGTTGTGAATAAGTTTCCAAATTTTACTGTACTTAAATCTCCTAAACCCGAGTGCACAATGTTCCCTACATCTAAGACCCCCCTCCCCCCTCCCCCCTCGTCCCGTGTGATATATCCCTCCGCTATAAATCCGCGCACTATCTGCTTTAGTGCGCGCGTTAATGGCTAATGACATAACACTAGTGTTTAGGATTATAGCGTTTTAAAACTATTTCAACTTGTAACTTTTTTTGTAGCTGTGTAAAACTGGAGAAAAAAATTGCTGACCATATTTTTGGGTAGGTTAAATACCTACTCGTACCAATGAAACTGATCAGTTTTTCCTAAAGGAACATAGGTCTAGGTCAAATTTTAGACTTTTCATATACTTAATACCGATTACTGGCCAACAAAACTTTTAAATTAAAGGAAAGAAAGAAAAGTTTAGCTTGTAGGTACCTATTCAATAGGTAATAAATAATATAGGTATTAAAAGTTTTAATATATTACCTACCTATTGAATAGGTACCTACAAGCTAAACTTTTCTTCATGTCCCTAAATTTAAAGTTTTTTAACCAACTCTTATCAGTGTTAATAATGAGTTGGTATTATTTTTGAATATTAAAATCTATCTTCTATTGAATTGAAATACATACTGAATAAATTAAATAAATGTTGATCAGTTGATATGTACCTAATGCTAATGTAGGTATACCTAGTAGATGTCTTCATTTAATTTCCTCTACTCAAAGGTTGCCTGGTAGAAATTGCTGCCATAGCAATAAGGCTGCCTTCATTGTAGGTACTTACTCTTGTTTTCATTTGTTCTTATTTCTTGTTATTTGTTTTCTGTGCAATAAAGAATATATCTACATATCTATCTATTTAAAGGTAGTATCGTAGAGTGTGCAATAATTGTAGAGTATGTAGATAGAATCGGACAGCTTATTGTTGTTACCCAGTTTCCTATTTCAAGAACAAATTGCACCATTTATAGCCGTTCTACCTAACCCGTAGAGACTATACCGGCGGTGGAGTTGAGCAATTAATGTGTAACGATCATTGCAGAACATCCGTCGGCCTAGAAACAGTAGGAACATTCGGCGTTGCCCATGGCGCGGGCACGGTACAGCGCCTCCATTGTAGCGACGCGAGTCGGCCGCGCGACTGACGCACACCACCGCACTCGCCCGCCCAAAAAGAGAAAAAGAAAATTTGAAAAGAGAACACTCCCATCGCAGCTCCGTAAAGCCCGCCTCTACCCACCGCCCGCTCCATGAACCCACCAATCACAGCGCGGTAAGTTCCGAAGGCGCGGAGCCGGCGCCGACTTCGCCCGAGGGTGCCCGAATGCGCGCGATCACAACAAAAAGTCACACGACTGGTTTAGTGTCGGGTTGCGTCCCATCGACGCCGCATCACGTGCCGCGCTCAGCCGCGCAAGCGCATATACAATGAACTGTTTTTGTTAACCTAATCCGATCTTAAACTAAACCTTATTTATTAACACTAGTATAACTTTCGAGCCCAGTTGTGACCTGTGATACGAGATATTTTTAATTTAAGAAAATGAACCCTCAAACGGAATGGAGCTCATGATTTCAGTGTGTTTACGTCCATCATCAGTGATTAGTGATAGTGATCGACATTTGAGTGATAACCATCTGATAAGATTTTAAGGTATTTAGTTGTTATCAATTATTTTTTACCTTTTTCGTTTGTTAGTGACAGAGCAGATAAGATTACAATAACGAAGTGAATTTTCCAATTTGATTATTGTTCAGTTAATTAATATTTAATTTAAACGTATCCCTAAAAAAACAAAAATGCATACTCGTATTAAAATTAAGTATTATCAAAGATTTGATCAAACTCTAACAGAACGCTCTTAAATAATTTCAGCTGTAATATTTGGCTGATGTTATTAGTAGGTAATCTTATTAATAATTTACCTAAATAAGATTTTAAATATAAAGATCATATTATTTCAAAATATCTAAGTGAATCTAAAATAAAAAATATTCAAGTTCAGTACAAGTAATTGTTATTATGTTCGTCGACTCTACATCCGACGGTAAAATGCGCGCGCAACGGCAACGGGTATACAAATAATATTTTGTTTAAAGACATAGGTAGGTTTAAAGACCTACTACCTATATAAACACATGTAAAAAGAAGAAAATAATCATATTCGTAATCAATAATTTATTTAATTTTTAATTTATATAATTAGTTTTAGCTTTATTTTAATATTTTACTTACTATTACTAGCACTTCAAATCTTACTACAATACTTAAAGTATATTTGTCTATATTATATTAATTAATTAATAACAATTTTCAAAAATGCTAAATGAAAATCAAGAGTCCGTTACTTTTGTATGTATTGATATCGCGCTCCATACAAAAGACATCAACGCGCGCTGCAATAGTAGCAATGATAAAAAAATACTTGTTAACGTTTAAAAAAATGCTGTGTACACGTATAAACAAATACTTGCTACTTGCAAAGTCAATCCATATGACCTTAGGTAATATCCACTACTTAAAAAATCCATAACTATTATAGCTTGTAAATACATAAATTGGTTGCAGTAGTACCTGCAGTAGCCAGATCTTATAAGGCTTGGATTTGCCAAAGTGTATTATGTCATTTACACTTAAGGTCTAGTGATAAATTGACACGGAGGAAGTGGGACAGTTTTTGTGATCAGGCTTGGTTGGTACATGTTTCTAAACATAGACTAATTATATGTGCTTCCAATCACTGCCTAGAAAGATAGATGCTTATCTTGATGTTGAATTGAATATAACACTTTTGCTAGATTTATCTAAACCAACTAGGTATACAAGTATACAAGTACCTGCTAGCAATGGAGTGTAGAAGTAGAAGGGCTCACGAAGGCTGGGTTTATAGATTTGAAATTAAGCCTACACCTTATGTTAATTTTAAATCTGTATAATTATATTTGCCACTTAATATACAAAATTAATAAGTGGGTAATCTTAACTTACCCTGTCAAAATTATATGATTAACAAGCTAGGATAGTTGCATTAGATAACCAACAACTAATCGCGATTTTTTTTATCTCATTTTTTTATTTTTTTTTATAAGGGACAAGATTTTATCATTGAATCTTGTGCATACGATGTTATTACCATGCCATTAATTCTCAGTTTTCGGACTTATTTTATTGAAATTATAGTGCATGCAAACAAGCCAAAAACCACTTTAGTAAATATTTTAATAATTTATAATACTTGGCTTCAGTAACCGCCATTATTTTTGGAACTTCACCAACGCCATTCAATGTCAATGTCACCTGGCAATTTCGGCTCTGCGATTGGTCACCGCGAGACGGTTCGAAATTTGAATGCGGTTCAGATGCGCGCACGTCGATTAGCCGTCGATAAGCTTGCTTGTGTGTGTACCTTATGTAGTCGTTTCCGCCGGATTTACATACTTATGTACTTGAACGTGGTTGTCAAAAATAAAATTTATATTCAGTATACTTAGTCTTAAATTTCGGTACCTACCTACTGTTGAGGTTAAGGCTCTACATACCTGAAAAAACAAAGTTTGTCTCAGCCGTAGGAATTTAAATTAATTCAATCTCTTCTAATTTCTAAATAGGTATAAGAATATAAATTGAAGACATCGGTTTGTTTTACACACTTTTTTCCCTCTTCGGCTGTCTGAATATTCTCATAGCGATAAAATGTGTATCCTGTCATTGACATATTTAATTTAAATTAGCGAATTTTAATATTAGCTACAGGCATACACTTATATGTAAATGATACAGCTCCCGGATTTGTCTTTTAGATTTTATTTGAATAACGTTTTTTGTTAAGTATGTTATGACTTTGCTTGACAGTAGGTAAATTGACTGTATTTTATTTTTCGGTTCTATATGGTAGACATAAGGAAGTACCTGATAGGCAAAATCAATTAAAATAATGTGTAAATACAAATAAATCAATAAAAAAATATAGAGCTAGTAGAAATTTAAGTATAATTATTATTAGCTATTTTATATTCAATGAAGTACAAAATAACAATGGACGCAGCATGTTCCTATTTGATAATGAATATTTAAACGGTAGGTGAGTAGCAATCATCAGCGGATTAAACGTTTTTCAATAAAAAAAGAATAAATCAAGCCTCGATAAATTATTCAATCTGGTGTTCATTTTAAAAGGCATCGATCAAACCCCATTGGGAGCATGTCGTGGAAATAAACTAAAATAACACCCTGTAGGGTTGCCACTACTAATTTAGGATATAATTTAGGTGTATTAAATTTTAAGTAACAGTTTTTAGACAGTTTAGACTTTAGATTAGGTACCTACCTGTGCAATTTTCATAAAACTAGTTTTTTTAAAACACTCATTTGTAGGTGTAGTTATAAAATTGATTCAACATATCAGATGTTTTATATACAAAGTGCTGGCATAATAAGTTTACGTATTGGTCAATAGATGTTGGACGATAAGATTTTATCCAATCATTGCTATTTAATTTGCTAAATAATTAATATGGGAAACATCACCTGGCCACAGTCATCTTAGATGGTGACCGGTTCTTTGGCATCCATATTTTGTTAAAAATTTACACAAATTTGTATTTCCTATGCATTATTGGTATGGATCTTCCGTTGATACTATTTTATTCTTGGGATTTTTAGCTACTGCGAATATTTTTAATATTCATTGACAGTTTTGAACAGTTGTCTAAAACGGATCGTATAAATATCTTTAAAAGATTATTTTTTAATAGTTCTCATTTATATTTGACATTTTATTTTGTTTAGTATCCCATCTAACATTATTATCAAAGAATTAAAAAGTTAATTAACTAAATAAATTTAGATATTTGTAATATTTGAATCCATTTTAGCCAGCCCTACACCTCGCCTGGTCCAATCCTGTCAAAGATTAACTCTGAAGCGGTTACAAAGAATGTTTGTTTCTTTGTTTTGTGACGTGCCCGAGTGTAGTTTTAGGAGGTTTTAATGTAATCTCCTCTGTTTGTACACTTACATTTTGACTTGGAGCACTTACTTGGAGTTTAGTTCCAAATAAAAAATAATATTTAATATTTATCTGCGTATTCGGTAGCCCATATCAGATTTTTCTGTAAGTGGTTACTTTACGTTACTTTAAATGTCTGACTCAAAGTATTCAATCTAGCAAAAGGTTAGACTCAGATATAGTATTGATATAAATCTAAGATGTATATCTTAAAATATTTGCGTTGCCCGCATGTTTAGTAAGCAGGTATCCTATTAGCCAATAGTATAATATACAAGTTGTATATAATATTATAGTATAAAATTTCTTAGTCAAAATAAATGTTCGTGCAAACATTGTTTTATAATTTAATCTACAAACTATAAAATTTAAATAAAAAATACAAATTAAGAAGAAAAAAGACTTCAGCCTTTATATTTATAATGAAAACGATAAGGGATAAAATCAATATATTAAAATGTAATTATAGTAAAAGAAATACATGATACATTATACTACTGGAGCGTATATATTTTTGCCATACGATAAATAAATGAGCATCTACTGTACTTTTGCACCAAATATCTATTTACAATGGTTTTATTATGTTTACCAATCTTTTAAATTTTATGCCTAATTTAATTTAATTACTATTGATTTTATTTGATTAAATACATTATAACATTATATTCAATCTAAACAATTCAATTTCTTCAATCTTTAAAGGTTCTCGTTAACCTGATAAAGACCCGAGATAATGTTTATTTTTTTATCCTTTACTCAGAGCTGCAAGCAAGCGTATACTCGTCCCTTTCTGTCTTCATATGTGGGAGCAAGACGAAAGTATGTGGTGTCTAGATAGTTGCTTCTTTGAGGTCGAAAAGAATCAATTATTTTAATTGGAAGTTTCCTAATCTGAAGATAGGTGGAGTGTAATAGACGTGTTTTGTTAACGAGACCAAACAACAATTTGTTTATCTTAAAAACTTGATAATCATATGTTCTGGAGGTATTTTAGATATCTTACGCGTGATCTCTGGCGACGGGGATACTTAGGCTCGTATTTATAAATCGATCTCAAGATTGAGAGCAATATTAAGTATGGATTTGACAGGTCGTTTTGTACTGAAATGACATTTCTGATACGAACTCAAACTCGCTGTCACTCTTGAGAGCTGATTATAAATACGGGCTTTAGACCTCGACTTGCCTCAAGTTGCCTCCAGCCAGTCTGCCTGCCTACATGCTTTTTTTGATATCTTAAACACTATTTGTATGAGGAACGCTTATATAAGTTATTTTTATTTTTCATTGCATATCTTGAACATATTAGATCTTCTGAAAATAAAACGCTTGATTAAGATATAGAACACCTTATATTATCATAATTTTATGTATTTTTTTAGACATGTTCAGGCGGTTCAGGCAAATGATATAGGCAATTGCGATTATTTTCGGCTCATTTTCCAATAAAACCTCCGTACCTACATTATCATGACCAATCAGCCCACATACAAAATGTCATACAATCCCACATTGCTATCAGAAAACTGCAGTGGGTGTGAAGTAACCTTTATCATTGGCATCGTTAGTCTCTGATGATTTATGGGCAAAGATCGGCTACTGCAGCGATAGATCAGCGATAAAGTGACTGATAGTACCGGCCGATCGATATTGGTAAAGAGCTTCGGTATGACTTAGGATAATGAGGGTAATGCGCAACTTCCAGCTTTGACAAAATACTTACATATAGTTTTAGCAAACATAAATAACTACTTTTATGGAGTTACTATCAAATAGCATTTGATGATTCCACTGTTCCAATCCACTTTTAATTTTGTTCAAAAACTATTAGTATTTTTAAAAAGTTTGATATGGGAATGAAAATATGTAATTTACAATGTAACTACTTATACTGCCTTACCTAAAAATATACACACCTAGACACTTTTATAAAGGATAGAATTTTTTAAATATCGGTTGGAATAAAAATAAATTCATAAGATTTTAAAAGCCAATTTTATACTCTTACTACTCATCGAATTATTCTCACAATAAACCGTGACCTTTACCAGTGCGCCGGCGCATCGATCACGCCTAGTATCACAGTATCTCTATTATATATTCTGTGGTATCGAGGATCAAGTGGCATATAGTCGTACGAAATTATCAAGCGTATACTAAGGCAAATAAACTCAATAATGTTGTTGAGATGAGGACCTATTGTGGGACTAATACAATAAAATCTGTACTTTTTAGTATAGCAGCTTTTTATTATACCTATAATTTATTAACTTATGATTATAAAATAAAAAATCGATCAATTCCTCCAAAAAATGGAATTCTGCATCATATAGGAAAATGGGATTTGGACACACCTTACACTCCAAATCCAATATTCAAGCTAAGTCTCTGTTAGCCAATCATGAGTAGGGTATTACTGGATTATGGAGTTTCATTACACAAACGTACTATCTTAATTATAACATTATAATCCTCATACAGAAGCCATTTTGGATTGCAAACACTTTAAACCAATCATTTCACACTGAGTTATCGAAACCATTATGAGTAAATCGGGTAGATAGTGCGTTAACGTAATTTGCGATATTTTTCTACGGTTCCTATTCTTTTTATCTGGTAAATAATTTTCAGTCCATGGGCAGATAGCGGCATGTTCGGTGGTGATATTCGGATAATACCTTTATACCTCATTGTCAATATCGTCGATAGAACTGAACAGATTTCATCTTATCGCAGCTACTGTAAGTGAGATTTTTCCATATTGATTTGATTTCATAGTTTGATCTGCATCTCGGAGCGTGATTTTTATCTGAACACGGGCCATTTTATCATCCTAGAAATACTTAGGTAAATTATGTAACGTGTGGTAGAGATTTTGTTTTACTAGTAAGATAACATAAGGCTGTAGGTAGGTAGGTACATTCTACTTGTAGTTAATTATAACTTAAATCTTAACTTTATTTGTGAACGAAGAGTATAAAATACAATTATACATAATTAATTGTTTTAGTATAAAAGAGATCGGGAACAAATAAATAAATTTATAGCACTTTATTTCTGGCATCTACAGGGCCCATATGAAATACAAATTACATTAAATCAATTACATCACAATCATTTGATCAAAATAACATCAAAATCAAAAGTTAAATACATGTCAATAAATATAAATATCAATAACATAATATAAACAATGAAACATTTTAATCATTTTTCAATTAATATTCTTATTAATAATTTTTTCTACAAATGTGGCTATGAAAAATTTGTTATTTATTATATTAGGACCATTAGGTACTAATAAAATTAATATTGAATCATTACTTACTATAAATACTGTATACTTACCTAGGTACTATTTTTGCTTTTGTGGATACTTCTTTTAAAGTAGAGTGACGGTACAGAATTAAATTTAGTGTACCATTACCTAACCTACCTGTGAGCCAGTAAATTTTTTTTTCTAATAATAAAGATATAATGGATATTATGTAGGCTATACTTTTTTTTTTTTTTGAATGGACCTATTTGCACTATGCTACTGAGTGCATTTAATGCATGACCGGACTAAAATGTAGGCTATACGTATAAGGTATGTTTCAATCAAAAAAAGGTTTTTTAACTTCCTGAATGAATAAAATGCAGTATCTTTTGACTTCTGAGACTGGGTAAAATCCAAAAATTGCATAATTATTAATAAGAAATTTTAGTGCTTAATTTGTAAAATAAAATTGATAATTCTCTCAAAGTATATTGAAAGTAACATTTTTTACCAAAACTTTAGGTACAAGAGAAGGTTTTGCCATATCGTCCGTGTTATTATTTATTTAGCTACATTTTATGTGGGATGTCATTAAAGTACCTACTTTAAGTGACAGTCAAATTTAATTTGGACATCTATGAGGTATTATAGATTTTTAGTAAAATTTCTGGCACTTCATACCAAACCAATAGAGGCCATATATGAAACCATATACTTTAGTATATGAACAAACACATAATAAGCTACCCAATTACAAATGAACGATACAATACAAGCGTATATGGGCGATCTAATTTGGTTAAATCAACGATTTGAACTTTTAAGAGGCAAAAAACCACAAATGGCCATGATTTTCCATCTTTCTGTTTGTAGTAGGTACACATTATTATTTTCAAATTACTTAATATAGGGAAAAATTATTTCATTTGCTGAAATATGCGTACGAGCTACGACGAAAAGTCACAAATTTCTGATTCTGAGAATCACTAAATTCTTAGTAACCAGAAACCTGTACTGCAACTGCAAACATTAAACTTGATGGCACCAATTTTTTCATGTTTGTTTTAATTTGTTTTCAGTATTACTAGTACCTAACTGTCATTTTGGACTCGGAGTGAAACAAAAAAACATACAAAACGATTTTTTGTATGTTCCAGTTGGTTCTTGTAGAATGTACTAGAAATCCAAGGCGTTCAGACTATTGTAATTTTAGTGACCGGCTAACAACCTGTGCCGTGACTATAGATACAGAACAAACACATCCTTTCTGAAATGTCCCATATTTATCAGACTTTGACGTAAACGGATTTCACTAAGCCTTTGACGTTAAGGATGTGGGCGTAATTGTACTGATTTTGCGTCTATTTTATAAATAGTATTAAAAAAAGTCACTAGGTAGACACTGATGGATTCGTTTTTTCAGTATCTTTCAACCTTTGGTCTAAAGATTAACCACACGGAAAAAGATAAGCCACTACTGCAACCCGGCTTTTCAAATCCTAGCTTTGTTTTGTTTGCGTCACAAGAATATAGATAAAGAGACATTGACGTAAGTGCTACACTCTTTGTCGTAACATATCTAAAAATGAATCATCTTTAGTAAGGAATCACTTCTGTTAGCAACAGTTTCAAACACGGATTAAAAGTAGTATTTGATTTAGATGAAATAGAAATTAAATTTGGTCCACATACCACTTAGTTTTTTCCGTATTACATTCTATCAGCACATCCTAATAAGGCTACTTTTTACCCCGGGAAAATGACTGATTCCCACGGGAAAACTCAGTAAGCCGCGGGTGAAACCGCGAGGCGGAAATCTAGTCTATCATATTTCTGCTTAAAAGAGGGCTACTACGAGTACAATTTTATATTGTAGTACAATAATTGACAGCTGTAATAGTACCTAGACAGTAAGTAATAACCATTTACGGTTTTGTAAGAATAATATAAAATTTCATATACTTTCGATAAGAAGAAAAGTAAGCATACAGTATACGTCATGCCAAACTTAACCTAAAAAATCTTAAAACTAAAAAAATAACAAAAATTAGTCAAAAATACCAATAATTTAAAAAACTCAAATTTTTTAAATGGAAGCTTAAAAATAGTAGGTACTTACAATATTTATTATAATAACAAACATAAAAACAAAATCGCTCATTTGCACGTCATCACTTTTAGAATAATTTAACCTTGTCGTCCTAGTTTATCACGTCAATGTGAAAAGGCTGGATACTAGATGTAATAGATTAAATTAATATTAAAAGTAAAATGATTTCTTGGGTGGGTATGTATATATAATTGTCGAATGCAAAAAAAAAAATATCATTCGCTAACCAAACTATTTTTTTTATTTCTTATGGGGTACCGGGGCCGGGTCAACAAAAAACATGTAATTTTTTTAAAAGTTTGTCTTCATACCACTTTCTTTTTTAAATAAGAGTACCAGAACGACAGTGTACTATTTGTTAACCAACTATTAATATCTCTTTGTGTTTATGGATGTATTTGACTTGTTCAGATTTCGTCTTGCATAAGATGAATCACCCCCAGCTGGCGATCAAATATTTGGTATCCAAATTCTAAATTTAAAATAAATAAATCACTACATTTCCTGTGCCACGGTCGATTGATGTGTAATCGATATTATCGGGGCTTAATTTTTGACAGCTCGTATCGTAATCATAATTAATGGTGCGATACGAGTTAAATGCGATAGGTACGTACCTACATGGTCCACAAACAGACTTATTTGTCGATTGTTGATAACGACGGCCCCTTATCTCCCTTTGCTCACCGTCGAATGGGCGATAAAGAAAAATCTGGCTATTAAGTTAATCCTAGGGTTTACCCCTTTTCAAAAATGTTTGCCGTCATCTTGAATTCAAGTTCAGTTTATATTTATTCTGTTTTATACACTTGTTTTTAAAATATTAATAATATTAAAATCCAATTCACTTTTTTTATGTTGTAACCGCTTGCTGGTCATTGCCCCCACATGTTTTTAAATATTTGTCTTGAAAATGCGGTGGATATTCCAAACAAAAAGATAATAACTTGAATAATTAAGTATTGTAGGCAGAACACAAGTAACATAAAAATTCTTGCTACTTCTTTGCGTTCTAGTTTTTTATCCAGTTTAATGTTGTTCTTAATATGTTAATCTGTTTTGACCACTTGCTGTATAAATACCGTGTCTTGTTAAGAAACGTCAGAAGCAATATATCAACTCTTGTGAATTCCTAGTTTTTGTTCTTCATACTATACTATACTAAGTAGTTGAAAATCTAGGCAATGTAGCCATTTCAGCCAAGTTTCGTGACCAAGACAATTAGCGGTCGTTAATGCGTGTTAAACCTTAAATTCAAGACATGAAAGACCTACATATGTAAATAGAATGTTTTACAGAAGAAACTTTTTATCTAGCAATGTATGATGATATGTCCTCGCTCCTGATGTGGCGTGCGACGTGTCTACGTCAGATATACGCACAGATATCTGCAGCCAGTTTAGTGGCAATAAAAATCACGGTTCAGTTGGCTAACAGCGCTTAATACCCGCTATCGCTTATCGGCGCGGTATCGAGTGTTGTTTGCGCTTTATCACTTAATCAAATTGGGAGCGTATCGATATCACACGTCCGTCTTTCGATAGCGCGCAAATATTATCTTAATTGATTGTTTTTTTTTTTGACAAAACGAAGGATTTTTGCTCTTTGATGTTCCGCTTTGCGATAATCCACGATATTTTCCAGAAATCATTCTAATTTTTTTTTCAGATTCGTGCAGCATGAGCCGGTCAAGGTGAATAAGTATCGCTTGACAACAATGAGACTGAACTGGTCGGTGTAATCGATCGCTTAAGACTGAAATGCGGATAGGGGAGCGGACTCTTTAAGTGCGTGTGTAAAAAGCGATGCATGGTGTGTGAGGGCGTATCTGCGATGGACATGAGCGGCGAGGGCGGCGGGGCGGTGCAGCAGCAGCGCTGGTACGACGCGCGCGTGAACGGCAGCCCGGCCGCCGGCGACGCCTCCTCGGCCGACGCGAACGGCGACGGCTTCTTCCACTCGCCGCTGGAGGGCTCCCACCACTCCCGCGCGCGCTACTACCACCAGCAGGTGCACCCTTCCTACTCGGCCGCCGTCTCCAGCCACGGTAAGTTCCAAACATTTCACACAAAACTTTGAAACTTTTCTAACAGCGCCGCACTGGCGGCAAAATTGATCTATAACACTCTACCTTCAGGAGAAATATTTTAGCCATGCACCAGTGATTTGACCAGCTTCTGTTGCACTTTAAACCAGAATACAGCAGTGTGGACCATATTCCCCTGCGGCAGCCATATACAAGCCACGATTGCCATCTCTATTGGATTCCATAAATTCTCATTTTTGACCAGGCATATCAGAACTGGACGCCATAACAATTAAACACGTTTAACGACCCTCTAATTCCGCGAGCAAGCTGTCAGTGTTTAAGCAAATTGCTCCCACGGCCGGTAGGCAGCCGTCCGTCGCGCCTTATCAACCATCAGACGATATCTCTCCGAAACTCCACAATTAATTCACTGGACCCGACCAGTCAAAATCGCCATTCTGTAAGGTGACAGCTTAGGTAAACACGATCTAAAATGGGTCTTGGCCGTAAAAGAAAAAATAATCCATGCTTTTTGTTTTTTTGAGGTTTAAATTTTATGGAGGCTATAAAGATTTTCGTGGGGACAGGTGGCTCTTCTTTATATTTAACTGCTCATTTGAGAGCGCGCGAGTTCTTGGGGCCGGTCGTTAGGGGCTAGATTGGCATGCAGCCGGGTCGGGATCGCTCACAATTTATTTAGCGGTGCGTCGGTAGTGATGCGACACTCGAGAAACTGTGTCACTTCTCGGAATCGGAACTGGGAATTGATTTCGTCGCGTTCACAGCCGTAATGTCGTATAGTTTATGAGGCTGGCTAAGCGCGGCCGAGCGCGGCTGAGCGGCGGCGCGGCGGTGTCGCATGGCGGCGTGCGCGCTGCTTCTTGTCGCTCTGATTACATCTGAATCTGGTGAATTAATTTGTCGACATACGGGGGCTCGATTAGGTACTCGCTTACACACGATATTACGAGATACGTTGATTTCCAAAACGAGATATGAGTGTTAATTAAATTTGTTACGTCTGGTGCTTTTTCCTGATATCGAACGTGGCTAATTAAAAGATTCTTGTACTGCGTTTGGTCTTTGTTGGAGTTTAAATGCGTGTTTTATTGCATTTATATTTACAAAGTGGCGAGAGACAAGGGAGCTGTAAAGCGCATTATAAAGCGCTGGGGACGCGCATAAACTGCGCGCGATGACAGAGCGCATCGTTTTCACTTTGGCCTCCACGCTTTACGAGCGGACGTCACTTTTTGCGCTGACCACTGAATTTTATATGAATTTTATACTGAATATTTACGGCGCGGTATTTGCTAAAGCGTGTTGTTTTCTTATGGAGGGCTGGTGCATAAAGAGGCTGAAATAGCTAGGCGCAGTAACTTAAGTGGGTATCTTCATGCATATCGCATTTAATTGGACATCTCGCCTTGATGGCATCCGCAGCTATGGCGATTTCACACCACACAGACAAATATCATTATTTTATGCTAACAAGACAGGAAAATGAGAAATACAATTGCAGTTGTTTCAGCTTGCAATAAGTTTCATTGTCTAAACTTGTTCTTGACAAAGGTCTTCTTATGTTTTATTAATTTTATTTTCTGCGCCTTAAAACTTGATATTACCTACATTTGACAAGATATAATTTATAATATTGTCATGTCATGATTAATGATAGAAAGAAAATTATTTATTTCACTCTAAATAAGAATTTATAGTCATTTTTATTTCTTCTAAACGTGTGGACTAGTAGGTAATTCAATACGTGTGTATAGTTTTTATTTGAGATAACATGTAAACTTTCAACTGGTTTTATGGGTAATAGGGTGAGCATTTATGTTTAGTGGTTCTACAAAAAGGTAAATACCAGCTTGTTTTTAATTCGTAATGAGTGCTGTCACGTGAGCATTTGCTTGTGAGCTTAAACATTAAGAAAACAGGTTTAATTTTTAATAGCTTCACAAAGCCAATAAAAACCAAATAATCCCCTAGGAACTTACCTAACTTATTTATGTTAGGTAAGTATAACGATAAATAAGCATTATATCTAGGGGAATTTCTTATAGCGGAAGGAAATTACAAAGTAGGTTCTACATAGAACATCAAATTGAAAAAAAGGCACCCATAAACAAAATTCAATATATCCCGCATATGTTTGTTTTAAACTTTCGCGCTTTGTACACATTATTGTGTAAACGTCGGGCAAAGGTATTTATCTCAAAATACCAAGTTTAACCAACCGCGCTCAGACCCGTTCTAATACAATAATATCCCGCATAGTCATAAAAAGACGGAGAGTCCAAGATAAACAAACCAAATGCATTAAATGTGTGTATCAAAGGCTGAAAAGAAACGCATTATTCCGTACGAGAGTATCGAATCATCGACAATTTCACACCTATTGAGCAATCGCCACCTCGGCCGGGCCTTTATAACCGCTCATTCGATTTTATACCCTGATGCAACGAGCTAGGATTAAGATTTCAATGCAGCGTGTGGACGGTATCTATTTTTTATCAAACGACCCGAGCTAAAACGGAACGAGTTAGGCCTTGTTACAGTGTATTTGTTTACAGATGTTTCACTTACCTACATACTTATGAAGAAAATAGAACATTTTTTTCTGACAAATTGATTATGGGGTAGTGGTATCTAATACTTTTTGGAAATGAAGCAATCACTGTCTAGCTACAGATATGAAATTGGAATTGTACTATGACAAATTGTCAAATAATTACAGTCGTAATAGTCAATGATAATGACGACAAAAATACTCGCCATTTAGTGCATATTTTGACATAATAAGTATGTCCTTATTATTTGATAAAATATTTACTACTTGTTACATAAAGCAAGGATATCTAATTTTGATATCTAATTAGTTATTTAAGATTTCAAAATTCGATACTTACTCAAGTATTATTTAATCTTTAGAGTAAGTAGTTAGGTACTTACTGCAGCTTCCTTTAAATAGCTTGAAAATAGGTACAAGGTATATGGAAAGAGTCAATTTTTATAGTTCTTGTAATGCAAAAGTACTTACTTTTAAATGTAAACACAAAAGTGAAGCTCGCTATACGCTATCTGCACTCGCAACAGTTTTATATCGAACTCCTCGTTACAGAGAGCTAAAGTAATGAGAATTTTTCAATTACCTTGCTGGTCGGGTAATACGGACTCGTGTGTCATGGCGTCCGTCTAATAAGCACATGTGAGCACCAGTTCCAATGAACACCAGAAATAACAGAATACATTAAACTGTGATTCCGGTTTTTCGTAGAGCCTTGCTACGAGAAAATGTAGAGTGGCTGAAAAGGCAATTTTGTTTTGCAATCAACATTAATTTCCCATTAAAATTTATTGCTATTACATACTATAATATTTACTTGATTCTTTTAAAATGACAATGAAACATTGGCGCAGATACTAAAATAAGAAGTAGTAGAGGAAGTATCAATACCTACGATCTGTTAATAAAATCTAGAAGAGAAAGTAATAACTAATTAAAAATATTAATCAACAAAAAAGAACTAGAACTAAATCTAGGTGTAGTGTAGAGTTGACGGTGCGCACACGCAGGTATTGGGGTGCGTGTGTGCGTGCGGTGCGGGGCGCAGATTGGCGCAATTAGCGGGGGGCGGGGCCAGCGGGGACATCCTCCCGCGGACCGCCGCGCACCGTGCGTCTACGCATCGTGCCTTCATGCCCAGCGAGAGAGCATGTCATCTCTACACAACTGCAATTCACTTGCTTCTAAAAAAGTATAGGTATTTAGGAATTTTATTTTTTACTAACCATAATTTTCATCTGAGAAAAAGCTTATTGAGACGACCAATCTGGACCATTTTCTAAAGATAAAATAATAATAATTCTGTTGTAATAGTAATAAATTTCTAATAAGTAGGTAAATCAAACGCTGGCTTTGATAAGTGTTGTTATTAATTAATTATTTATTAATTATAACATTAATTAATGTATATTATTTACATTACAACACTATATAATCTTATTTTTTTCCTGATATGTCTATCTTAGCTTAAAGAGTCATTAAAAATAACCAAAATTATTTTTGAGAATAAAAATACAGTAAAGTTTCAAGTGCTAACATGAAATTAAACTTTCAAGATCGAAATTGGCTTTGTCAAAGTTTAACACGAATGAATAAAGTAGACAATCGAATGAACAAACATGTAGAGACTTCAAGTTGTTCTGACAACTTATTGTTAAAGATATTACATAAGTTTACCTATTCTTAGGGCACTTGTGAGAGAAAGTGTTTACTTACTTCATAAAAAATATCTAAGAAACGAAATAATCCCAACATTTTCAATAATTCAAAAATTAAAATGGCCATGAAGACTGTTTTTTGCCAAAGGGTAACTCAATATTATATTACAGACTTACCTACAAGATATCTAGTTAAAGCTACCTTATAATGTCAACAAACGCTTTGAATCACAGAAGACAGAACCATACTCAATTTCGCCTTCAAAAACGCCAATTCCCTGTTACCTTATAAGGAGTTCGCTTATAACGATCGCCTTTAATGGTCCTATTTTCCTTACGCCTGTACGCGGTACACCGGCAGGCGATATAGGCGCACTGTTGCGGAAATCGAATACTGTTCAACTTTCCAGACGATGCTTAGACGAAGCTTCCAATGTTTTCCGAATTATCACGATTTTGAACGTACTCTTCATGTTTGGATCTAACAATCTATGGAAACACAGTTTCCGTTTTACGTTCCATTTCGTTTCGGTTCATTTTACGTTTTCTAAATACATATCTATAATAGTATCATTAGACACTTAATTAAAAATTAAATACACTGTTTTTTATTGTGTTAGCTTTCTACCTATAGGTACATTTAATAGCAAAATTAAATAGTGTTTATTATTAATGCTATCTACATTGATCGATTCAGTGATAAAATAACACAAAACTTTTTGTCATACCGAATGACTCAAATCAGTCAATAATCACTTTGAAATTGAGCCATAAAAATGCCAATCAGATTACAACAAGTATCAATTCATGCAATTTCAATTAGAATTCTTATGCTTGATTGTCGTGGGAATTACAATGATTAAACAAAGACAGCTTCTTAGGTGAAAATGTGGATATAAAGTGAAATTAACTAATCACCTGTCGTCACTTACCGGGTTCTCACTGTATATTTTAGTATCAAATTAAACATTGTCTCATAACTTTTATCTACTTTGAAGTTTAGTGCTGAGAGGTTATAAACTTCACTTTGGTTAAACAATGTTTTGAGAAGTTTTTATGACGCATATTGCTGTCATTTTTATTAACTTAATTGAAAAGTAAATTATAATATTTGCTTTGCTGTAATGTTGGAGCTTGCTTTTTGATAGGTACTACTTACCTATTCTAAAGGTCCGAACCGTTGATTTTCAAAATTTGATAAGTACTTAAATAGGTACTCATTTGAGTAGATGATTAAGATGAGTATCTTAAATCTACTGTTATGTGTTATGATGACAAACATAGAGACTTTGATTCAAATATATTTTATGCTATAATTTAGTAATATGCAGACATATTGAAGTCGATGAATCTAACCCGAAAGTATATTCAGTAAGAGCAGGAGCCGTTCACGATTAATTAGTTGAGACCCCGTTATTCATTAGACGCCGTTTATTAGCCGTCACAATACATTTAACTGAGGCCTCAAACATACAGTCATACACAATATTCTCACTTCAGTCAAAAATGATCTTTACCACATTGGAATAAGGCAGGGTTACACAGGTCAACAGTAGAAAAAACCTGACCAAACGAACCGTAAGACTGACCTCGTGGTACATGGGTTTAGTTGCTTTTGCCGACAAAGAAATTATACTATACTCTTTCTTTATGAGTTCCGACAAGAAAAAATATTTATATCAATACTGACTGTGTAAGTAATGTTTTGTACTAGAATGTTCGTTAGTAGGTACTACTTTCCTGAAATCCACGTAGCCTTAAAAACCTTGATTAGGTTATGTGCTTGTTATTTCCAATTTTAATTACTTACAAAGCTAAATACCAAAATGTTGGTCAATATACGGAGGAACAAGCTCAGTTGTTGTTTCTCATAATTACAATTCACTGTATGAACTCAAAGTATTATTTGCGTAACTAACCAAACAAATTGAATGAAATGTTTCTAAGCAATTTTTAAATTTTCATGGGATTTGTATTTATTTAGTATCAAATACATAATAGTTAATTACATTCATACATTAAAATTACCTTATCAACATGTGAGAATCAGATCATATTTATAAAAAAAGTTATATATTAATTTTCATTATTAGAATAGAAGTATAGTGTTCAAATCTTGTAAGGAGTAGTTTCTGTATTGAACTTACAGTGAAGTTCATTCACTTTAAACAGAACTCCTTTTATTTTAAAATTGACTAGAGCAAACACGAAAGCGATTCGGAAAGTTAACTAATTAGGTCAAACGACTTCGGGATCGATCGGTTGCTTACCACCAAGTTCCGACTTCACCGAGGAACAATAAAACTAAAACGATCTCCCGACTGCAATGGAGGTATCTGTTTATCGGTATTATTGATTTTCAACAACTGCATAAAAGGATATACCTAAGGGAATCCAATAAGGGAAAAATAGGGGGAGCAAGAAAAATGAAAATTTGACTGATTATTTTTCTTTTTGATCCTGAAATACATAGAGTTTATAAAATTACGGTTTTAATTTTAAAATGTATGATGATTAGAGGGAGGAAGGCCTTTGCCTTGCAGTGGGACTCAACAGGCTAATATACTAGATAGACAGATAGAGAGAGATGATTATTGATTTTATCAGTTCACGTATTAATCCTCAGTGTTTCCATATCTTTCTAGGGATTACCATCTTACTGATATTTTTACCAACCAATAGTGTTAAGGTAAACACTAAAAGGTAATATTTTATAATATAATATGTGCCTATTTGTTGTGAGAGTTAGTATTTAAGTATTTGTTTATTTTATTTTTTAATTATTATTATTTATTATTTAATTGTACCTATGACATTGTAATTGTTTAAATTGAATAAAGCGTTTGTATCATATTAAATAAAAAAAAATTGTTCTATATTATCCATGATCAGCCTATTTCCAATTTTTCAAGCTAATTAACGTTCAAATATGCTAACGTCATGACGATATTCTAATACAATGGGTACACAAGTTCCCATACTTTTTTTTCTAATCGGTCATATTAGGCCCATTCTAAAAAAACGTCTACTCGGTCGAGTGGGCCCAACGCCGTTCACTATAGAACTTAATATATTCATTTTGCTTTTATATCTTTCGCGTGATTAACTTTGATTGATTGCATCCAAATATTGATATTTGATATTAAAATCTGATGGACAAGGACAGATGTATATTTGAGTAGTAGGATAGAGGGGGACATGTGATTGTATTTTTGCATGCTAATGAAAAATAATAACGTTTGTGACATGGTGTTCGGAAGCGTTTGGATGGACATGGCAAAAAGTTCCTTGAAACGACAGCGAAATGTTAGCTATTAAAAATAATTATTTCTACTTCATTGATTGTAAATATACCTGGGTTTATTTATTCTGAAATTAACTTTTGTCATAATATCTGCAAAACTTTGACTGTTTTATTGGATAAAATCCTTTATAAAACCTGAAAGCTATTAATGTCGAACAAATTTCTAATGTCATTTTCTTTTTTTAGACGAAGGCGAAGGGTTGGACCTGTGGTTGTTTAATTGTCTCTACCCAATTTAGAGGTTTAGTTTCCGGTCGATCGCTGCTCTGAGGATCATGCGGAATGAACTTGATGGATGAAGGTAGCAATGGCATGCGAGAAGCGCGCATGGATTCCTTACCCGACCAACTTACACTTGCACCTCACTTAAAATAATATTCACGGAGATTGTATGGTATAGAGTCGCAATTCAATTGTATTTAAAATTGATCACTGGGTATGATAAGTTTATAATGAGGTGGATGACCAACTTACTACTTGCAGCTTGTTTTCCATCCTGTGAATTCAAACTCTTTGGAATAGAGTCCCAATTTCAATGATTCTGATTTTCGTGAGTGCATTGGATAAGTTTGTATGGAGGTGGATGAGTCGGTGGTTTTGTCACGATTTGTCATACACCAAGATGCGGTTAAGCATCTGAAGTTCAGACGCAGAAGTTATGACAAAAATGTTGTGGGAACGTTCCTTCAACTAGGTTGTTTTCGTTTTAATTGATTGATTAGTTTAACCGTAACTCGGTTTTCTAGGAATTGTTTTTGAATTCTATCATATTTATAGGACGTAGTTCAGAGATAAAACTTTTTAATGTAATTTAGTCAAACATTAATTTAAATTCAAATATTTTTACCAGTCACAAGTTAATTAGAGTCAATAAAAATAGTGTTTTATTAATTGTATAAAAATCTCTTTATAAGGTCGTTAAGACGTTTTTGTAACAACTTAGTAACGAGGTCGCAAATCGCGTGTTCAAAGTAACTTACCTATATTTACCTACTTATTATATGTAGGTCGTTACTATTAATATTGTATAGAAATTACAAATTACCGAGACGTCGACATACCATAATTTACTAAAGGGTAGCTGTGGTCAAAACAACTAACTAAACCTAATAAACATGGATCAAACAAAATGATAAAAAAAACTAGTAAAGATTTGAGCAATTAGTCAAAAAAAAAAAATATAGGTATTTTAGATTTTTTATTGGAGAAATTTGAATTTTATTCGTTAGGTTAGGTACTGGTTCTAAAATCGCTATAAAAAGTTAAAATTTTACAAAAAAAAACTTTTACTTAGGTACTTTAAACACTCCATGCCCCAACATCATTCTGGAAATAACGAACCGCCACCAAGATTTATATTTTCATTAATGCCATAATTTTTGGCTTAAAGCATTATAGCGTAGAGGGCGTTAGCGTCGCGTTTGGTGGAAGCCTATTTTCGCAGCACATTACCGAGGATGAATGATTTCCTGGCCTGGCGTGATTTATACCACCACTGTTCTGAACCAGCTACCAGATTCCACAGACAAGGAAACATAAGGACCATGCATACTGAATTTCCCCATTAAGCCTAGTTTGTCTGTTGGTCTATGTAAAGTGTCAATTAAATACATTTTGGTTTCGATATTTTTAAATGGTTATATCATCAATGGCATGATTCTTTTTATTAAAAAAGTTATGCTACCAAAGCCACTGATGTCATAAATAGGTACTGTGCAAAAATTTCTAGCACTTTATAAGTTAACCATGTCAATTTTAAATTTTCACCTGTTGTGCACCGTCTGAGCATTACTTGATCTATGTCCAGCTACCATGCGACATAGACTCATTACTGCACCCCCGACAGAATGGACACGTCGTTCAAGCAAAGAAACAGACGCATTCGTCTTCTTTTGTTACTTTCCGAACGAGATTGCGATCGCTGTGGTCATTCGAGCATTATTGGGTACCTTTTGATTTCAATCTGGAGATTAATGAAAATATAGATTTGTAGGCGTGTTAGCTTGTTAGTCGTGTTGTTTAATTAAAGAACTAAATTCAATTAATTCAATTGAAATGTTGAGTGTTTTTGCTGCATTTGTGCCTTTATTCCATTGCAAGCGTATTTTATTTATGAAAACTTATTTCAACTTGTAGAAACTTTTTAATATCTATAGAAGATGTTACATGAGTGACTTTAGAAGTTTAAAAAAGTTGATTTGCCAATGTTTTAACAAGCACAATTTAAAAACAGATGTTTCGCAATCGAATGTTCTTGCTCAACGACCGTCCGGTTACGATGTAGCCAAACAACTTTATTGCCTTGTTGTCGCTTCTGATTTTATTCAGTTGTTAATCTTTGTCGGTAACGTGAGTCGCTTCCACGGTCGCTTGCCCACTATTTCTTTGGTGAGATCTTGTATTCAAATGGGTGGAATTAAAAGTAGAATTTAAACTGTTTCGTACACATTTTATGTTGGTAAAATAATTTGTCTTGCTGTAAAAGAAGGAAATAAAAAGCGTATGTGTTGAGCATTGAAGGAAAAATAGAAAAAAGAAAGGATTTTGATTACTTTGAAGCTATTTTATCACAGGTTTAAATACTAGTTAATAACACTTAGCCATTAGAGATGAGTTGTCTGTACCTTTGACATCTACGTACATTCAGACAATGTTACTCGAACAATACCATCGTAGTCGTACCTATAGTTGAACTATGTGCCTCTGACAATGGAATACATTACCATATACATAAATATGTACGCAACATATGTACTCACGTATGATACGTACATTGCACATAATTCGGTACTTGAAATTCGATGCAGCAGCGCGGACGAGAAAAAACAAGAAATTGTATACGATTTCGTTTTCATTAGAATCTAGACACTTCTCCTTTTGCATGAGCGCCTAGGTTGTTATTGTAAAGAATTTATTTTATATTTAATGGCATATTATGATCCTCATAATCATAATTGGTTAATGCTAAAGTGATAGCTTTGTGAATAGTTTGCTATTTGGAGACAAATTGTATGACTTTGATTTAATTGATTTGTGGTGTATTTTACTAAATTTCTAATATTTGTTCCTTTGATTTGACCTAACTTTTTCCTGTTTATTACTATTTATTATTTGTCCAGGATAATAAAATACACCTACTAGCCAACTAGGCTATTATTAATTGTGTGCTAATACTTGGAACCACATCCTATGTCGACCTACACACATAAACAAAAGGCTATATTCACAAGGATTGATTGTATTCTCGGCCAAAGCTCACGCCAAAGGATAAAGGATAATACAGGGTGTAAAAAAATAACTGACACTATTTCATTGTCCATGTCTGAACAATTTCCCTTAGGAACATAGGATGTTAAAAATTTGCTCCTTTGCGCCTCCATTTTAAAACCACTCAATTTTTTTCTTATTTTAACCTATAGGTACCTATATGTTTCTTGGGGAACGTTATTCAGTAGTAGTGTCATACCCCAAAGTACTGTCAGATTAATTTTTACACCCTATATATCCACAAGCACAGTATTTCTTGCCCAACGTACGTTTTAATCAGTATAGCTGCGGTGACAGATCGTGACGACCAATGCGGCACCAACCAGTTTCTTATTGGATTAATTTTGAAACAACGGCGAAGTAGAGTTGCGTTGTTTTCTCGGTATTTATTTTCTAGTTCTAGCTTATTGCAATTTGTTGTATTAAATAGGTATATCTGTACCGGCTCTACCAGTTCACGACTACACTAAAAAAAAAACTATTTAAATCACTTTCTCCGTACAAAATATTAAGTGTTAGAAAGGTGAACACCTTATGTATGGAGAAGGAAAACACTGTTGTTTACTATCGTGATTGAATTAAGTATACTTTTTCTAACACCCTGTATATTCATTAACTCATTTTACTATTTCAACGGGTCAACTCGCAACACGTGTTTAGGTGAGTTTACCCGCGACCACGACTATTGAAACATAGTCGAAACGTCGGGATAAAAGGTAATTCCAATGTCCGCGAGTTGACCCGTTAAAAAAGTAAAATGAGTGAAAATAATCGCGAGTGCTTAATAAGTTATATCCTGTGTATTAACTGTCAAATATTATATTAGATAGGCACAGAACAAGCTATGTATTTCCATTTCGTATCATGTTAGCACTGACCCGAAAGCAGATTTATTCTATAGATTACAAATTAACACCTGTTTATAGATGTATCTTAATTTACTCCACAGCAGATATTGTGGTTCGATAAGTTTATGTAAATGACATCATCTGTCAGCACCACCGATAATACTGGATTTATAGATCTTATAATGCATCAGACAAAGTACAAATAACGGATAAGTATAGCCAGTCTATGATTCTATAATACTTAATAATAAAATTATGTATTTCTGTGGATTTAGTTTGATTCCATTGCTGTTAGAAAGATCACAAATGATCACGACTTTATGCCTTGTAAAGAAGACAGGGCGGCAATAGGCCAAAAAATAAGTTTATACAATTTTATAACCAAGTCATAAGTAAAAATACAAAAAAGAAAGTTTACAAAAGAAGAACAAAATGTTGTATGGATGGTTCAATATATTTATCATAAAAGTTGTCCCATAAAATTAAAGGAGAATAATGTTAAATTTATTAAAAAACAAAACAAAATATTAGAAAGTTTAGCACTCCAAAATATTTTCCATACAAAAGACATCAACGCGTCCCTTTACAAAAACAAAAAAGTAAACGAAATTATTATCAGAATCCAGTGATTTATTTAAGGTAGAGTTTGCTTGGAAGCAATACGTTAAATAATTTATTAAGGACGAAAGGTTAAAGTTCGCATCCACACCTTTATATTTGAAAGGAGGCACGCCTCTACTCAATATGGCTCTAAAATTTAATTATAAGATCAAAATTGTTACAGTCCCTTTACATAAATATTGAATCTTTATGGGATAAAGGCGTGATTTTAGTGTGAATGTTTGAATTTTTAAAGTAATTTCCATACCTATGTGTTTTTAATTAATCATCATCATCATGTCAGCCCACATCATCATGTTTTTAATCACCTTAAAAAAATATTTAACGGAATGAAATTTTAGGGATACGTAACTACGTACGAGTTAGTATAACATAATATAGGAACTGTCCTTATTTCGCAAGCTCATAGTCTTTAAGATTTCTATACAGCGAGATTTTTTAATCGCAAAAAAAATTGCCCTTTTTGGGCTTTTATATGAAACATAGGTAAGTACGTCGAAATGTGAAAAAAAAATCGTGCTCTCATACAAAACTACTTTAACAGCTGACTCCTTTTGTATTGGAAATCATTTTAAAAAAAAATATTTTTACGTATGTTCCATCGAGAAAGTTGTTTAGTTTTTTGGTCTAAACAAGCCCTTAATTTTTATAAGCAAATAAAAAATCTCGCTGTATAGGTAAATCACATACGAGTACACCTACTATGCATAGCCAGAATATCCCAGGTATTTGTAAGTTATCGTCGAATGCACCTGCGGAGGCTGATGACGGGTATTTGGTGCGCGCGCGCAGCTCGCCGCCCATTACACGGCTAACTATTGTTGCCGGAAAACCTGGCCAACGCGCATTATGGCACAGACTTGTTTGTTTTTGAGCTAGGGTTCAAGGGGAATAAGAGCAGGTTTGGTATAAGTAAATTGGTTTAGATTTCAATATAAATCACATACGAGTAATTGTGACTTCTATTACTTTGACCTTGTGAGTGACCTTCAATGACCGTGTAAGTGACCTTCTTTGACCATGTAATGTAAGTGACCTCTGACCTTGTAAGTGACTTTCTATGATAGTGTAAGTGACCTTCTTTGACCATGTAATGTTAGTGACCTCAGACCTTGTAAGTGACCTTCTATGACAGTGTAAGTGACCTTCAATGACCGTGTAAGTGATCTTCTATGACCTTTTAAATGATATTCACATGCAAATGACTTTCTAAGTGACATTTTATGACCGTGTAAAGGCTGCTACACACTGCCCGCCGGCATGCCGGCGGCACAAGCCGCAGAAACGAGCGGCCCGCACGAAACTCAACCTAGCTCCAAGCGCTAAGTAACCCTGTTCTTTTCACGGCATGCTGGCGGCACGGTGTGAAGCAGGCTTAAGTGACCTTCACTGACCGTGTAAGTAACCTTCTATTACTTTGTAAGTAACTTTATATGACCTTGTGAGTTATATGCATAGCCAGTATATCCGAATGCGCCTGCGGAAGCTGATGACGGGTATTTGGTGCGTGTTTTATTACTAATACAATAAAATAAAGCAATTCAAAGTTATTTTTGAAATATACTGTAAAACTTCTAAGAAATAAGTATGATTGACTTTTTGTGTCGCACTCGGGGCTTATAAACTTTTACGGCTGGAACTAAATTAATGTATACTAAGCTTAATAGGGTTAGTTAAGCCTCAAATAAGGTAATCGACTGAATTAAAACCAAATAAAACAAAATTGCCGCATGAAAGCCAATGAGGCAATGATTTTCTTTCTACGCCGGTTGCTCAAAGAAAATTGATTGACTGTAAACCTGATGTTCGTTTCTTTAATTACTTCTGCCCGCACATAAAACTACAAACAGACTCTATGAACCTACAATTTACAACATAACGCGAACATTGAAACCCATTGCTTTTTGACTTCAACATAACAGCGATAGTGGTGTAGCCATACAGCAATGTACGCTAAAGAATCCGATCGTCGGAGTTTTCTCAACGAAAAAATGCCCACGATTCATTAGAGCTGCAATGAAAAAGTGACTCAGTACTTTATACGAGATGATACTCCATTTTGCATTGGAATAGGATCTAGTGTGTTAATGAGGTATAAACAAAAACTCGTTCCATTGTTATGAAATAGTTTAAAGGTTGCTTGCCCATGCCCAGAGTGGGATTAAGTTATAGGTTATTGACGATCCGTGTACGAAGACTGCGTGTGCAGGACCGTATTCAGTACTTTTTAATTGAAAATTGCTGTTGAAAGAAACTCGTGCTATTTCCGGAGTTTATTTAAATGTTATTAATCGTTTTTTTTCTCCTCGAATGATCAAAGAATCGCGATCCGCTCGCGTGTCTCAACTAACTTTTTACTTTCGATAATTTAGTACTATACTGTTGTTTTAATTTAATTAATTTTACTATCTAACGTCGGAATAACTGCTGATATTTATAGGGCTTTGAATTATAACAACTGTGTTGGTATTTCGTATTCAATGGCTTTATTTTACCGCGCAATTATAATTAAAACGCGTGATATGTGGTCACATTATTGCATGGTTGTAAATAATTTTGCATAACGTACGTAGAATTTATGACCGCATGTGATGGATTATACCTACATCTATACGCAGCCTAACGGATTAAACTGTGATAACAGAAACGGATTATAAAATCTCTACATTTTTTTTTCTGGTATAAGGTCAAATTTGTCCCAATTTATTAAATAAAAATACTTACAATGAACTCTAATTTATACACTGTCGAATATTGTCAATTCTATTAGGTAAGCTAAACAAACATTAAATTAATGTGACTAACTATGGCTTATTAAGAAAAATGTCTAAGGCTTCTAATCACGTGCTAAGATATACCTACGTCTCCAAGTCCTCAATAAATAAGAGTCAACATTGTCTTCCGGTCGATCAGTCCACGTTAGCTCGCATCTTGGCGCTCAGTACTCGCGGGCTGATTAGCCAGTCCGCCCCTGTGCACTGGGGCCTTATTTTTCTCCGATACCGTAATGCGCCAGTCACGAACGGTTATGTAAGCAGGCTGCCGGCCGTCATTATAGACATTACTGGCTCTACGCGCCCTCGTGGCCATTGTCAAGATTGTGGGGTCAGACCGACCCGGCCAACTTAACCAACTTGTAATTTCGCAACTATTCCTATAACCCAATAAATCGCTAGTAAAACAATTTGCTCGTCTCCCCGCGATCACGTCTAATGGTAGGCGAGCTCGTGACCGACGCACGGTTATTAATTATGGAAATTATTATGACGACTCATATTGTGCGCGCGTCGTGTCTAACGTTACTTTATGGGATGCGCTGTCATGATTCCACCGTATTTGCATTCTGTTACCAACTCGCATAACTATGTCATGCGGCTAACATGTGAGATGGGACATGCCTACCTGTCTGTCTCCGAAATCCATTACAGCCTCTAAACGCCAAGCTATAGTTCAATCTAACAGATTACAGACAGACAGGAAAAAACATTCAAATCTTCCTACATTCTGACAAAAGTACAATACTTTATAGTACTATTTTCTCGTTTATATTTAGGTACTTCTCATCTCTGTTGAGTGAGGCTGCTTAAATAGAAAATCCCAGGCAGCTTGTAGCCTGCTATCGGCGTCGTGAGCACACGACAGTAATCCATCAGGGGTTAACAAGGAGACGTCATATCGTCTGCTCTGCTGGCTTCCTCTCGTCTCGTATTAACTTAATACGGGTGCTCTCTTCACACTTTCAGCGACACGAGCTAAGTAATTTTAAAACAATGTACGGTAGAGCACTTGAATTGTTTGACTTAGAATCTTATTAAATTTATTTGATACTAGATTTGAGCTACAAGAATTAGAATTACATATATATCGCAAAGTCTAATAAGATATTCTTTAATGTGCTAAATATGACCTGCTGGTTTGTATAGTAAAATTATGCTTTATTTTATACCTAAGTTAAATACCGTCCCTACGATTCTGGTTGATTTTATTTTCTTTATTACACTGACTTAGGTACATAATAGTGTTTTGTTTGGATCCTTGTGATATAATATGAGTAATGTTTTTCTCACAAACAAATTGTTATTCCATCTGTAAGTATTCCCACAGAGGTTTTACCTCCTACTCTGAGTCATAAAGTAGATATTGATACTTAAGTTAATAAAAAATCGTTTCTTTAAAGTAATTCTTAAACCTACATGTAATATTTATATCAACAGTTAGGAATGTGTTTACGAATTTAATTTCCAGTATGAGGGTTTAACTTTGGTTTGGTATAAGGGTTGGTGAAGATTTTGGGCAGATTTAGACCTGATTGGTTTTACCATCAAAAACTCTACCTGTGATCTTACTTTACCTACCCATGCCTATACGAGAAGATAAACACATCATCATGTCAACAGAAAGAGTCTGCAGTATATTGCGAATTTACGACAACGCTTAAGCAAAGTGTCAGTTTTATGAGAATCAAGTGACTAAGTGTCAATTTTACGAGAATGATATCGTGGTGATCTCTTATCGAGACGGCGACGTGATGACGGATGCTCTACATAGATTGCGGTTTTATTGGACGCGCATTTGATAACTGAGTCTCTTTACTGAGAATTATCTTGATTTGTCCGTGTAACATTGCACAGAAAATCTGTCGTGTGTTTAGGATATAAATTTGTCATGTTGTGCGAATAAAATGTCGCATTATATCTCATATGTCATATTTCTCTTTAACATATTTGTTTGGGAATAGATCTAGTATTTTTGAAGGTGGTACAGGTGGTTGGGTTGAGTCGAGTGCAATTAACCTGAGGAAGTATCGTCAACTTCAATCGTTCTTTTATAAACCTCTGACAAATACCGCTCATCTCAACTTACAGAACTGGACAATCGAAAATTGAATTGTTCACTTTCCTAACTAGTCTATCAAATATCAGGCATGATGAGCTGTCAGGTCAGCCTGGTGGAAGTTCCTCGCAGATGCCGGCGGCGTGGCAAAGAGCCGGTGCGGCGGCGGCACGTTTGATCTGCCGCGGCAAGTGTAGCGTGACATACTGTACTACAGTCAGAGGCCCTGCGGTCTACGCTCGTAAGCCAACGGGAATTTTTCACGGATCTATGAACTCTTTTAAAGTATAGCACGAGTGGCTAAATAGTATGTAGATTGGCTGGTATTTGCCTTGATGCTAGATTTTATCTGGTTCATGTAAAATATATCTAAGTCAAAGTTCTTATACTCAAAGTCAAGAGATGTTAAATTAAAACTAGATGTGCTGTCAGCGTTAAGTAAATAACGACGTGCTTTGTGTTCGTTTGTATGATAATATCAACTCATTGGAATATGATATTCAAAATCAGTCAAATCAATTAACAATAACGAAACAGTAGCTTCCTTCCTCCATACTCGGAAACAGACCCATTGACAGCTTCAGGAGAACAATGAAAATTTATTAAAATGCCATAACAATAAAATTCGTGTCCGGACATTATTTATGTTAAGTTATTCTCCAAACGCCACTTAATGAGAAGTGATGGGTTCGTAAGAAAATAAAAATACTGATTGTACGATCGAGCATTCAACACTATTCTGTATAAATCAAATTTCTCCAATCAAATTCCATCTTTAACACGCACCAACACAGTCGAGTTGAGTTTACATGCTTCTGTATTCTACAACTCGCGTTTGTAGTAGGGTGTACAGGGTTCGTTCAAGGCGGTTGCATCATGTATGCAGGGCGCATGCGTTTGAAATTACATGTCCTGTATGCAAGAAGATGGACAAATTCCTTCCTCGGCGACATCACCAGAAGAAATTGTCGTCTCATCTAGTTATTTCTTATCGCTGCATCTTGCGTGTGCAATGTAAACCTGTACGGGATTTCTGCAGGACGGATTCATATTTTGCATTGTTTATATTTTATTTTCATGCAAATAAAATTGTCTTGATTCTTGAGAACATGCTTCTGTAAGTGCTTGGACAGTAAATGCAATGTTCCATTTCAAAGCTGCAGCCGACACTCGGGAATAATTATTTTGCGAGTATGTTGAAATAAAATTTAAGTTGGATCGTGCAAATACGGGCCTGCATACAAAATAAGTTGCCTATAGG
Source organism: Scrobipalpa atriplicella (assembly GCA_029255725.1). Lineage (NCBI taxonomy): Eukaryota > Metazoa > Arthropoda > Insecta > Lepidoptera > Gelechiidae > Scrobipalpa > Scrobipalpa atriplicella. Next base: position 3,539 of record JARACY010000987.1, on the reverse strand, counting down.
TATATTTATACCTACAGTTTTTTTTATAATTGATTCAAATCTCTTTCTGATTCTTAAAATACTTCAGTATTTCGGTAACTTCATATCATCCATAACGACGTCGTGTTAATTTATGGAATTACAATTCGAAATGACCGCTGTTGACTACTCGTAGCGATTCGATTAATTATTTTTATCTAAAAACGGGCAATGTTTAGTAGCGATCGATGTTTGTGAGACGTGATACTGGACTATAAATCAGAAGAGACACCCACGACGGCTTCGGCTTCAAATCCGACTTTAGAAGCCAAACGCTCCTGTCGAATCGAAAGTCGATTAGACATACCGAATTCGATATTTTGTTTCGGAGATATAAATTCTATTCGATTTGTCCTCTTCTCTGTTGAACACGACTTTCTATTCTTAGAATATGACTTGAAATAGAATAGCGAGATAAACCTTTAGAGAGATAGATAAAGCTTTGCCAATTGGCACGGTATACCGACGGTGGTCGTGGTCGCAGAGATCGTTTTGTTAATGACTGCATCTTTAATTGACTTACAAACGTTGAATATTATCATATGAAATAGCATATGTACCTAAACATCATTTCCTTTAGTTCTTTTAACGTGTCACAACTGAGTAAATTCAATTATAAAACAAATAGAAAATGTCATTAGCTGGACGTTCTAACCCGGATTCAGGTTGTATCGAGTGAGTACCATCGGACAGCTCTTCCGTCGCGACTAGTTGTTATTCCCGACGTCGCCTGTCCCTGTCACACGCCACTCGGTAGCACCCACCCGTAATAATAAGAATCGTAATATAAAAGCATTATAATCCAATCATAGGGCATCATGAAGTGCGACCGCCTGTGAGCCCGATTTACCATTCGGGCCGCGACCGTGTCGATCGTAAAATATTTTTGGATGTACAACACTAAAAAGAATTAGAAGTGAAATAGGCAGTGAGACACACACGGCGATGGCATTGTTATTTATGTCAGTGCTTCGATGCCGCTCGATGAATGTAAATATTTCGGCTGTGGAACTTTAGGATCGCGAGGTATCTCTACCCAACGGCTCTACATTTACACGTGGTATGAAATGAGTTGCATTTGCATTGCATGGGTTAATATTTTATTATAATACTTGAGAAATAATAAGGAAATCCACTTAATTAGTGGACAAAATATCTGCACACCTAGGCCACCTAACTAGCTACAACATACCGGTCGTCACGCGCTGTTCAAGCGTGACATGATTAACTACATTTAGATAGTTAAATTATCCACCGTACGTTAGGTTTTATCAATTCAGTCAGATTAGACACATAATTCTTTATGAAAACTGATAGAATCTTCAGATAATGGGGAAGCTATAGTGGCTATAGTTCCGTACTTCCCGCTAACGATACCAATCTTATTAAAACGGGCTAGCCTTGTCTCGGAGTATTGGCAGAGGGAAACAATTCGCCGGGGAGTCACGAGGCTGTAAATAAATACTTTTTAAAGCAAGACAGCTCGCTTGTACTGCAGCGTTAGTAGGCACCTAAAATACTCCGCGTCGATACCACGATCAATAAATTAAAATTAATTCGGCGTGCGAACGAAAGATCCGATGCGCGATACGGACGCCTACATTTATCATTCGCTAACACGTCGGACATTTCACAGAGCTCACTCCCTGCAGCATTTTAGTCCGTATTCGGACCGCATAAAGATTTCGTCATTTAATAACAAAGTGTGTAACAAGAGTAAAGGATAACACGTCTAAAGACAATGAGAGAAGGGATAAAGTCACATAAGTGGTTGTGATGTAAAGGCGTGATCACACGCACGCTGCCCGCATGCGGATGCGTGCGCTGTGCGTTGATGTCACGCGGTGCGATGCGATGCGCGGTGCGAGTGCGAATATGCTGATAGCGGCCGCAGACTGGACGACGCGACTCTGACCTTGGTTGGGTGCGGGAAAGTTCGCGCGAAGCTTCCTGGTGGACAATAAAACATATCCGTCTGACGTTTTTATGTGGTGTTAAATGTACGCACCCAGAAATATAATCTTAATGTCCATACTTTAACTTTATTTTGCAATGGTTTAAAAAACGTTACGATATTTTCGTATGTAAGTAGTGAGTACATTTGCAATAAAATTTTAATTTTTGAATCGAGGGGGAAATAATTGTAACTATTACCGGAAGACATCCCGCTGGTAAGGGCATGCACACATTAGGGTTATTACGTACATACGCAGCAGTTAAAGAAAGGGGCAATTTTGCCGCGGGCCAAGGAATACGAAAAGGGAGCTCGTTTGTGTGACCACGCCTTACCTTTGTGTATGAGGGGCGGTTAAGTGTGCTATTTTGCGTGTTATATTTTATAATGATACCCTTTAAAGTATCTTAAGTATATTTCAGCATCACGAATCTGAATCAAAAGATTGTTGCAATACAATTATGGTTTATTTGTTTGCCTTTATGTTGCAAGAATACTGCAAATACATGGTTTTTATGAAGTATATCTAAATATGTATGTTGCAAAAAACCTATCCAAAGGATAATACGCAGACGAATCTCAAAGCCAGCAGCTGTCTAGCATTAATTTTGTCAAACGCCAGGAGAAGGGGTAAAAAAACCGTTACAGTGAGTAAACAAGACGGGTGTGTTGCATCGTCAATTTCACCAACACTTGCAGGCAAGACCTGATAAGATCTCTCGCTGCATCTGCCGGGTATGAGGGTTGGGGTCTGCTCATTCCGGTGTTTTGTTTCGGCACCCGCTGTGGGAACCCACCATGATTGGTTTATGATTTGATTTCATGTGTTGCTGCTGGCCGATTTTATTGACTCTACAAATGTATTAGGTCCTCCGTTTACTGTTGCTCTTGTGTGAGTTTATGTACTTATTTTAGTGTTGCAGTGGTCTGACAGTCAGGAAAGAGGAAGTAAAAGAAATCTCTATGAAGTAGAGAGAATATAACTGAAAAAATGCATTAACTGTGGTACCTACTATTAAATAAATCCTTACAAGTCTTCTAAATAATCCAAAAAGAGTGCTCGTTGTAGCCTCAAGAGATGTAGAGATAACCCAAAATGAGAATCCTAATTCAATTTCCGCTGTTTTTACTATACTAGTTTTGTTTTCTATTAACGTAGAGTTGTACAAACACGAAATCCCCAAACAATCAGGGCTTAGTGGCGCACAAGCGGCGTATCTAGTACAATGGCCGAAACTTCAGCTCTCTAATGAATAAAAAGCACCGGTGGCCACCCCGTACCATGGTAATATTTAGGCATCGAGTCGACGTCAGCTGTTGTAGGAAGTAATAAAAGCGTCGCATGAAAATCGCGTTATTTGGGAGTCCGTAGTACCGGGCAGGTAGGGCATGTGGCGAGATGGCGCGATAACAGGAATTATTCATACGCGCGTTATCGGTCTGCCATCACGGGGCATTGTGAACGCGGCCTAACGCGCGAGGGGTGGCTCCCGTTGTCGCTGCTGTCAAAACGTTGTGTGTGCACTGCGCTTAATGTGACGCTAGCAGGATTGATTATTGTTTCATT